>PITA01011295.1:29939-67603 GCA_004023965.1 Spilogale gracilis | reverse complement strand
CCAGGGCTGCAGCCCCTGCCCAACCCCCCTCCTTTTGCCCCCCCATCCCCCACCAAGGGCTGGACCGACTGGGTGTGGAGGAGCAGAGCATCCCTGGAGATGAAGGGAAGAAGGCAGCTTGTGAGCTGGGCTGGGAACCGCAGGGTGAGGGAGTAGGGAGAGGGGTGGGAGAGAAGGAGAGAACACAAAGAGGGAGGGACCGAGGAGGGGATGAGAAGGCAGGCATCTCACCAGATTAGGCTGATACAGTGGGAATGAGGGACAACCAGGGTCTTAGTCGAAAGAATCAATACCGCTCTCTGCGTGATGCAAGAGAACCACCACCTCGGGAATCTGGGCGATTGGATTTTATTGGGTCTCTCGGTGCTGTGCTGAGGCTGGCAGCGGCCCTTGCTGCCTGCTCCCCGCTCCCCCAGCACGGCAGGGGCCCTGGGGAACCTGCTGTTGTCTGGGCTGGGGGGCCACAGAGACCCAGTTATTGCCGGAGAGGTGACTTCCAGGCCCTAACTCAGCAGGAGAACCGACCTGCACGCAGTGCTTGGCCCCATGACTCAAATAAACCTTCTGCAAAACTCATCCGTCTTGTATCCCATCCGTTCTGGGCCCCGTGGCGGTGGCTGGCACTCTTGCTGGGGACAGGTAGCTGTGACACTGTGTTTCCTGTCCTGGAGGATTCTTCTGTATGTTAACAGAAGCCTTTTGCGTGACGTGCCTTACTCTCTACAGTTAAAGTGATATTTATTCTCTGCACAGACGATACCTTCACCCGGTGTTGTCTAGAAAGGGGATGTGCTCTAAGGCCTTTCTCCCACATGCCCCTCCTGGAGGACACCACTGGTTTTTACTAGTTTTTACTAGTTACGGTGCACGTTCCCAAGTACAGTTTTATGCACAGCGGAGGACACAGACATGTGCACTCTTTTCCAATGCATTTTCATTTTTCCATTCTGCCATTAGAAGGCAGCATCTTCTAAGCCCTGCTCTGCCTTTACTTTTCTCCCCCCATTGGCTCTAGCGGATGTTGGCAGTACAGGAAGAGTGGGCTGGTTCCTTTTTTGTGGCTGCACACTATTCCTTGCTGTGGCTGTGCCAGCATTTCTTTGCCCCTTGGCTTGTGGATGAACGTTTGGCTATTTTCAAGCTTTCGCTCTTTTGGCCAGTGCTGCAGGAAATGACCCTCAGGTTTGTCATTCTCTCAGGTGCAAGGATATTGAGGTGATGCTTTCCCCCCAGACGTGCAGAGACAGGCCGTGGGTGAAATATTTAGGGGAGAACAGAGTCCCTGCCTGTTCTGGTCTCAGCTGTTTTCCTGCGTTGCTGAAGGCTGCTGCAGGGCAGGGAGGGCTGTGGGAGGAGGGGAGGAGTAAGACCTGAGCGAAGGGCGGGGTGTCCTGCAGAGTGAGCCTGGTAGGGTCCTGGGTTGCTCACTCCCTCCACCCAAGTCGCCAGGGCCAGAGTGGTGGCGGGTCCTGTCCTGGAGCACTGGGAGGCTGTGACCCCTCTCTGGCCACTGGAGTCTGAAGGGAGGGCTGGTCGGGACTGGGTTTCCAAGACCTTGGTCTGCCCAGGTGAGGGGCTTCATGCCACCCACGGAAGGGGGAGGTTCTCTTCCTCTAGGAAGCCTTCCTTGCTTACCCAGCCTAAGGGCAGTGTTACTCCTTTACCCGACTGCCTGCAGGCTCGGGTCTGCTTGGGTAGCTGAACCGCCTGCAGCTCGGGTCTGCTTGGGTAGCTGAACGGGAGAGAGGAGTGCCAGTTCTGGGCCGTGGTGATTTTAAAAATCAAAAGGTCATTTAAAACTAACCTTTCCCCCTAATTACTAAAGCAGTAAATGTTCAGATAGCATTATGTGGAATGTAAGGAAACACTCTGGGCTTGGCCCTGGGTCAGGGATGGTTTCGGTCCGTGCGGGGTGGGGTGAGGGACAGGGTGGAAATCAATGTCTCTGAACCTGAGCAGGAGAGGACTGCAAATTCCCTGCTCACGGACCTCAGGCGGTGCAAGCTGCCTCGTCCCCTCACTACCCACAGTGCTCAGGCAGAGGCTGTGAGTGGTCCCCTCGGGGAAGCTGGGGCACAGGCAGAAGCCTCTAGATTCTCAGCCAGGGTCTTTTCAGAGAGGATAACTTTTAAGGTCCTGAGGCAGCAGGAAATGGGCCAGTGAGAAACAAATGGCGCCTGGGCAGTAAAGGGGTATGAATGCGAAGGGAACTGACTTCATAAAAGCACCAGCTTCTCTTTGTGGGACTGCAGGGGAAGAGGCAGGCAGAGATGGTAAGAGTGCAGTGGGGAGCCGCCCCTGACGGTGACCTTCACGGCTGCCTTTCCTATTCACTTTGTATTATTTTTATTAAAGCCCTAAGGCAGTGGTGCTGAGTAGCTCCTGATTTAGCTTCTCAATAGAAATGAGATTTAGGGGCGCCTGGGTGGCTCAGTTGGTTAAGCAACTGCCTTCAGCTCAGGTCATGATCCCGGAGACCCAGGATCGAGCCCCACATCGGGCTCCCTGCTCGGTGGGAAGCCTGCTTCTCCCTCTCTCGCTCCCTCTGCTTGTGTTCCCTCTCTGGCTGTGTTTCTCTCTGTCAAATAAATAAATAAAATCTTTAAAAAAAAAAAAAAGAAATGAGATTTAAACCCAACAGGACAGCGGACTGCTGGCTGCTGGGGGCGTGGGGCAGTGACAGTGCTCATATACTTTGGGTGGGGTTCATCTGGTGCCCGCTGCCGGGCTGCCGACCAGGACAAGACGAACTTCGACGGAAGGAAGGACACTTCTCCATGGGCACGCAGCTTCCGTCCCAGCCACACGCTGCTCAGAAGCTGTGGGGTCCTATTACTCTGTTTCTGATCGGCTTCTGCTTCCCTTCCAATAGAGAAAAGCTCCCCGAAGGCTTGTTGTGTGGAATCAGGAGGAGGCGTAGGTTGGGAGACAGGAAAGGGCAAGACGGCAGCTGGGCAAACTCGGAGGAGGCAGGTTTCAGCTCATTGAAGCAAAAATCGTTCTAGTGATCAGAGCCGTTCCTCAACGGAAGGGGCTTCATTGATCCATTCATTCGTAGATTCAGCAGATGTGTCTCGGGCTTCTGCTCCGGGCCCTGAGGACTCGCTTTCAGAAGCTCCCGGGCCAGTGCTGGGTGTAGTCAACAAGCCAGACAGGGACATGTGACCTGTGCTTTGATAAAGAAGGTCACGTCCTAGGGGAGCCCATTCCGGGAGCATCTCATCTATCGCGGGTGGCTAGGGATGCTTTCCTAAAGTAGGTGCCATTGAAGGAGAGACCTGAGAGCTGAGTTAGCCAGGCAAAGAGGAAGAGGGAGGAAGCAATACAGCACATGCAAAGGCCCCGAGGCTGGAGAGAGCTTTTCTCACTTGAGGGTGTGGATGCAATTGAATGAGTTTGGAATAGAGTGACTGCATTCCTGGCGAGCAGAGGCCTCTCCACGGAGCTTTGGCACGGGGTGTAGGAGAGGGGCTGCTGTGGATGACGTGGTGGGAGTGGGCACTCTAATTACCTGCTGCTTCTGCTCTGAGACTCTGTGGCTCCGAGCGTCTGCTGAAGTCCGGGAGGGCAGCGCATCCAGGTGTCCCGTGTGGGCTGCCTCCTCTCAAACTGATCGTGATAGTAA
This sequence comes from Spilogale gracilis, assembly GCA_004023965.1. Lineage (NCBI taxonomy): Eukaryota > Metazoa > Chordata > Mammalia > Carnivora > Mephitidae > Spilogale > Spilogale gracilis. The sequence goes on along the minus strand of PITA01011295.1, from coordinate 63,978 downwards.
GAGCTGGGACTTAGGGGGCCCTTGCTAAAAGCCCCTCTGTCAGCCGCTCAGTTATGCTAGCTAGCCCCCCATAGCACCCTGTATTTAGGCAGTGCTGTTCGTCCCGGTTCACAGATAAAGAACCCAAGGCTTAGCAATGTTAGGTCATTTCACTGGACTCAAGAGCACACAGCTAGCTGAGTAGAAGACAGGACTTGAACCCAAGTCCGTCCACCCTGAATTCAGCCCATGTGCTGAAGCACGTCCCTCTGCCCTGGGTTCTCTCTGTCATCCCTGAGCCCAGCTTCCGAGGGCGCCTCCCTTGGGCCTGTGTCCCGTGTGGCCCTGAGAAGCGGCTAGCTCCCTCAGGGAAGGCAACTTGCCAGACAGAACCAGGGGACTGGTTTTTAAATCAAAGCATTAAAAAAAAAAAAAATGCCTGACAAGCTTCATGTTTTGCTTTCCTTGTAGGTGATGAGGATCAATTTCCCAAAGAAAAAAAAAATCAATCAGTCAGAATGTGTCTTTCTAGAGGAAGCCTGGCATCTGTCAAATGGGAAAAAAAAGACCCAGAAAAAGATTTTCTTGGGTTGTGCGCTGGGGGTTGCTGACTCAGGCCGTATGCTCCAACATCATTAACAAGTTGAAAAGCTGTTGCTCCTTGCAGGAATGCAGCTCTGGTGGTTTGGGCGGCTCAGCCAGGAAAGTCTGCTACGAAGAGGAGGGCCGAGGGTAGCCGGGGTGCCCGCCGCCGGCAGCTCCGGGGCCCACGGGGGGGGGGGTCAAGAGCAGTGGCTGCAACACTGGGGCTTTAGTCAGGCCGTGGCCGGACGTGGTTGCTCTACGTGGGAAACCCTGAGGGACATCCTAACAAGTTGGTGATTTTAATTGATGAGCCATTATGAATGATTAAGCCATGTTGAGGCAAGCCATAAGAGGCAGGCTAATAATACCTTGGGGTGATGGGTAGAGATACAAGAAAGGGGCCTAGGGGAGACTGCTGATCTCATTGTGGCCTTTGGTGATTGATGGCCCCCAGGACTCCAGGCTGGGAGCGGGAGGCCCAAGGCCCAGACGGAAATCCTTCCGGAGAATCACTGGAATTTTTCTAAAGAGCATTTCCTTCTGCCACCATGAGATGATGTGGGACCTGGCATTTCCCCGGTCCCTTAGCTGAATTAGGTATTTGATCCCAACCAGACTGGTGTGGCCCACATGAGAGACAGGTGGGCTCAGGGGGAAGGGAAAGGAGAGAGATCCTTTGTAGATTCAGATACATATTCATTCAACATTTGTTTTTTGAGCACCTGCCACGGGCTAGGCACTGTGCTCGGTAAGGGACCTACGAACGAACAACAGAGGCCAATTCTTTGCCTTCGTGGAGTTTGTGGGAGACACATAAGTGGCCTAGAGTAGTCCATTCTGTGCCCTATAGGGCAAACCGCGTGCTTAGAGCAGGGAGGGAACCAACTGAGCCTGAGGGTAGGGGGGTGGGCAGTGTAGTCCCGGAAAGCTTCCTATAGGAGGTGGCATCCAAGTTAATGTGAAGGGTAAGCACAAGTGCTAAGGGAGCTGGAGAGCTGGGTTGCAGATGGAGTTCAGGCTCTCTGAAGGCCCAGAGTGAGGAGAGCTAAGACTCATTCACAGTCAGAAGTTCTGTGTGCCAAAGAGGAGAGGGCGGGAGGGAGGGCTGCAGCTGGACTGGTGAGAGGTGGGAAGGAGGAAGGTAAAGGAAGTTTCCTTCTAGCAGAAAACCCTACGAAGCAAACTTTCACAGTCTGTGGGAGAGGGGAAGGCTGATGCAGCAGCTGGCACATGGTCGGTGCTCCATAAATGCATTAGGTATGAAGGTCAGGGCAAAAATCCCCTTCTCTGTGAAAACCTTTCCCCTATCTGCCAACATACAGAATTGCCTCCCTTCTCTTGGCGCCCATCCTGCACGCTGAACTGGCTCTGATTTCAGTACCAGATATCTTTTATTTTTGTTTTGATTTTCTTTTTTTTTTTTTTTTTTTAGGATTTATTTATTGGGGGGGGTGAGGGAGAGGGAGAGAGAATCACAAGCAGGTTCTGCAGTATGCATGGAGCCCAGTGCAAGGCTCCCCGTCGTGACTCAGAAATCGTGACCTGAGCCGAAGCCCAGAGTCAGGCTCAACCGACTGCGCCACCCCAGCACCCCAGCACCCCAGCACCAGAAACATTGCAGTGCCCTTGCTTGCTGGCCCCCTTCCTCGCCCCTGCCCCCTACCTCCTCGGCCACCCACCTCCCTGCTTGCCCGCGTGCTCAGCTCCTGCCGGCCTCTCCCAGTCTTGCTCTGTGAAAGCAGGGGCTGCGGCCTGCTGGCTGAGGGCATTCCCAGCACCTAGCACAGCGACTGGCACAGGGTCAGTGCTTCGTAAATGCTTCTGGAGTCAGTGACTGCTCAGCGGTAGGAGGAGGGGATAGATGACCTCGAAGAAAACAGCAGCTCGGTAGTATTCTAAGCAGCTTGCTTGTATTTGATGGTTTAACTTTGCAACCAAATTGTAAGGTAGAGGACCACTGTCCCCATTTTAAAGATGAGAAAACTGAGGCCCAGAGAACTAAAGTAACTTGCCTGAGGTCACAGCCAGGAAGTGGCAGAACCAAGACTTCAATCCAGACCATTCTCTGGACCAAGTCCATTCTCTGCTTTCCTCCGAGTCTTGGGCCCTGTGGGAATTCAGGTGCAGTCCTTCTGTGCACAAACCCCTGAGAAGGCACCCCGCCTCCCAGGGGGCCAGGAGCAGGCAGGAAGAATAATCACTGCCGGGGAGTCCCACGGGCAGGGCAAGGCCTGGCCATTTCTGCATTCCCCGTGCAGGTGCATTCTGGACTCCCTGGTGCAATCCCTGCCCGGGGGTCCAGCGCACAGCATGTGCTGCCTAAACACTTGTCACGTGAGTGCGTGTGTGGGTGGGGATTTGCATGAATGCTCAGGGGGGGCGACAGGAACAGGGAGGACACCGGGCAGCAGGTGGCCCGCCCCCACCCAAGTTCACATTCCCCCTGGAAGCATGACCAGCAGCCTTTTAGGAGAGAAAGGGCCTGGCAGCCAGACTGTGGCCTCCTTTTATTCCAGGCTTCTCTCCCCTGAAATCACAATTCTAATTCACCAATGGGCTGAGCTGGACCGTGGGTCCTCCTTGCCTCCCCGTGTCCACACGTCCAGGCTTCCCAGTGCTGTGGCCCCCTCCCCGCCTTGGTGGATGAGGAAGCCTCTTCGGGTCTCACCCAGGCCTGTCCTCTCATCCTTGAGCTGGAAATGAATCCCAGAAGGCATCTCAGCTCCCCCGGCAGCCCTGGGAAGAGGAATGTTAGTAACAGCAGCATAAAGAACAAAACCAGCCAGCAGCCTTTATAACTGACCTCTGGTTCGAGGTGCTTCCTGTGAATCAACTTGTTTATTCTTTGCAATAACTGTCTAAGCTCACAGCCATTTTATAAATGGGGAAACTGAGGCCAAGTTGTGTTGCTTACAGACATGCAGCTAACAAGTGGCTTAACAGGGCCCCAGGCTTTCAGCTGTCAAAGAATAAAACTCAGCAAAGGCACCACCAAATTAAGGCGAGTGGCCACGGGCCAGCTCGCAGATTGGGTGGGGGCAGCAAACCCCTGGTTACCTATCCGAACCACCTGTGAGCCTTTCCGGTGCCCCCCTCCCCCTCTCCTCAGCCAGCGGGAAGAAGGGGGACCTACAGGCCTATAGGCTCTAGATAAGAAGGGCTCTAAGCTCCCAGTGTCCTTCTGTCTTATCAGCTCTGCAGGTGAAATGCTTCTTTTCTTTTGTTCTGATTGACTGTTTATGTCTTGGAGCCAGACGTGACCACAGCAGTTCAGAATCAGCTCTAGATGTGCTGCGAGGAAGGGCTGCTGTTTGGGTTCTTCCTGCCCTGCAGGGGACTTGGGCAGGCAGTTACAAAGGAATGGGACATAAACATCTGACAAATTGTTTTGTGACTCCCCGACACGGGCACCTGTACCATGCCCCTCCCCACCGCCCTGCCGTAAGCCATGTGACCTTGGGTGTGGCAGAACCCCTTGCACTAAGTGTGTCACTTTGCCCACTTGGATGTAGGTCGTTTTATTTCTAAGCAGAATCAGATGACAACCTGATCTGCGGCTCCTGCCAAGGATGCTAATGGAGGGCTGGTCAGTGTGCCTGGGACGGGGGGGACCCTGGGTTGTGGGGGGGGGGCTTGAGAAGCCGTATGCTGCAGAATTCTAGGAGGCCACTAGCTCGTTTCCCTGGCTCCCTAGTTTTCTTTCGTCCTAGCTGGGCATCAGCCTCGTTGGCTGGGGAACGTGGAAGTCGTCTTTATTTATCTTGACCTTTTCATGTAAGTAATTTTTATAGTTCCATTAACTAGTAAGACCATTTCAAAACCACCAGGCAAAATATATTACCATGAACGCCTCAGGGACTTATGGGTCGTCTTGGGTAGAATGCTAATAGGAGTGAGAATGGATTCAGAGGGCTCACCCTGAGCAAGGGACGGAGACGGGGCGCCTTGGTAAGGGGAGGGCCAATGTTGTCTTGGCAGTTTTTTTGCAGAGGAAACCCCAAGTCTGACCTACACCCCTTTGCTTGATGCCAAGATGCCTGTGCCGGGTCTTGGGCTGGTCACTGGGGCTCATCCGCGACCCAGGCCTGCTGCTTGAGGCTTGAACCTGTGTCTCAGACAGTGGTTCTGTGGTGCTCTCTGTGTTTGCGTCTGTGAAACGGCTTCTTTCAGACGTGGTAGAAATCAGGAAGCCCAGAAGGTGGTCGCGGCTGCAGTGGACCCGGAGACTCCCAGAGCTGGAAGGAACATTTGGATCATGTCCTTCAACCCCTCCCACTCACAGAGAAACTGAGACCCAGAGGAGGGAGTGGACTTGGCAAATCTGTGATCGATCTGGTGCTGGAACTTCCTTATCTCAACTGGGGGTCCAGGGCTTGGTTGCAGACGTGGGGAAGAGCCTGGTAGCATCACAAAGATGTGGGCTCCAGCCCGTGCTCGGGCCCTGCTCAGCTCAGTTAGGGTCCTGGCGAGGAACAAAAGGCGTGTTCCCCAAGGAGAGCTTGATAGAATTACAGGCATCCCCCCAGTTATCGAAAGCTCGCCGTATGCTGTTTCCTTTCACAAAAGACTTTTACCTTTGGATCTGTTTTTACTAACAGAAATCCAGAGAGAAGAGTTACTCTTATGAAAAACAGTGAGAGTGAAAGTTAGTGCTTGTCCTTTGTTTTGCAGCAAGTGGTTATGAAGTCAGCGTGCACCCCGCGGAGTCAGAGTGGTGCCCCAAGCTCCTTCCCCAGGAACTACATTTAGCATCTCAGTGGCAAGCCTGCATAGCTTTGAATTGTGTCTGAGCATTTGTGCTTCATCTCAATTTCATTTTGTGTGTCTGTTAGCAAGGGGTGGCATAAGGTATCAGAAAAGCCTAAGAGGTGATTTTTTTGGGTCAAAATCTTTTCATATAAATTAATGGTAGTTGCTTTTTTGCTTTATGGCATTGTGGCTCATGAAAGGTTTCATAGGAACGCCCTTCTTTCAGGTGGGGGGAGGGATCTGTATTTATAAAGACAGGGGAGGGGACAAGGCAGCCAATAGGAAAAGGTAGAGCTTTGAAGGCTAGCAACCAAGGGGGACAATCCAGGCTTGGGCTGGAAGAAGCTCCCCCCCTCCGCCCCCCACCACTCCCCTTCCCTGACACCTTGAGCTGTAGGGGAGAAGACCATCACTACTGCCAACCCTTGCCCTCCCATCGCCTGCTGGTATTCCCCCATTGGCCAAAACCATCCAGAAGCCAGAGGGCAAGGAAGCCCATTAACGCAGTCCACGGAGGTCTGCCTCTTGGGGCACAGAAGGGCAGAAACGGTCCATGGGGCAGATGGCGACTCTGCATTCTCCAGGGGGGAAAATTGGTTCTTAAACTGTTTGTACAGGAAGCACAAGTACACTGTATATCTGGGTACTCTATGTCTGTGGTATCAACATTTCACGGCAGGGAGTGATTAAGAAAAAAATGTCTAAAATGGTTCCTGGAGGTTGAGGGGTTGATTGTGAAAAGGAGGTTGAGAAACACGGAGCCCGCACAGTAGCTCTGGGCATTTGCGCGAGTTCCGTAGGCCTTCCTCGGTTGATTCCCAGCTGTAAATGGAGCAGTAAGCGGGTGCCTCGAGGGCGAGAGGGGGCCACGGGAATTCAGTGCCCAGCAGAGAGAAAGGACTCATCACCTGGCTTTTTCTCACCACTGTGACTAGAGTCTGCCTAAGCAAGGCCACCGGCTGCCATAGGAGGGTCACTAAATCCCCCACAGTCCTCACCCCCAGCCCCCAGAGGACAGAAAGACTGCAGTGAAGGGCCGGCTGAAGGGTGTGTGTCCCGGCTTGACGGCCCCTTGTGGCTTGGAGCAGATGCAGCGCACTGCTGTAGAAAGGAGGTCGGGCATCAACGGGCGTTCCCTCAGCACATCTGGGGCTTTGTTTCACTGTGGGATCATACCTGCAAGCGAGCGGTTAGGTAGAATAGCAGAGGAAGAGGGACTGCTAAAGTCCCATAGACTGATTTCCCACCAGACCAGGAACCCCTAGAGCAGAGGGCCCCCTCCCTTCATAAAACATCAGAGTAAATAGTTTAGGTTTTGCTGACCCTCCATCCCCGTGGCAGCTGCTCTACTCTGTCCTCGTAGTGCGAAGTCAGCCCCGGTGACACGTACGGGAATGGGCACGGCTGCGCTCCAGCCAAGCTTTATTCACAGAACCAGGCGGCTGGCGAGATTTGACCCGAGGGCCAGTTTGCCTGCTGACCCCTCCCTCTGGCATTTGTAGTTTCTCTGTGCTTGGCTTGAGTGTTCCCAGCGGTGGGTTGCTCCCTACCTGTGGAAACAGCCCTCTGAACTGCTGAACCCATTCAGGTGTTGGGAGGTCTTGCCTTGGGTTAGGCTGCAGTTTGTTCCCTAGGATAGAGAGGCTCCCCCTCTCCAGCTGATTGTGACCTGCCTCCCGCCCGATACTCCCTTCTCCAGGCTAGACAGCACCCCCACAAGTCCCAGCCTCCTTGACCCTTACGGGTCACATGTCTATACCCGCTGCATCCTGGTGTTTTTCTCCTGGCTTGTTAATGTCCCTTGGAAAGGACAGACCCTCAGAAGAGTCACCAGCAGCCCCACATGGAGTATCTGTAGGGCAGGGCCCATAGGGAGATCTGGGGATGCTTAAGACTCTGGATTTAGTCTCAAGGAGCTCACGGTCTAGCTGGGGAGACCAAATGAACCCAAGCTAAAGGGAGAAGTGGCAGGAGGCCAAGCGTGCTGTGTACCGTCAACTGGGCCACCCCTCCCCCCCCACAGTGTGTGTCACGGGATTCAGTGGAAGGAGAGGCCTCTGGGCCAGTCAGGGGGAGCCTTGTGTACATAGTGGGGTTCTGGTGGGAAAGTATTGACCTCCATAGATGTGCAGACTGGGTTCTTGGGGAGCCGGGTGATGGGGCCTACACCAGGCTTTGGTGACTCAGGTGGCCCAGACCAGGGAGCCTAATGGAAACATTTTTCGCTTCCAGCTGCTGCAGGGTAACATGGTAGAGCCAGAGTGGCCCAGAATTTTCAAGGGGTGTCCGCAGCAGAAGGAGCTTTAACGGTGAGGTGTTAGGGTGCCCTTGTTTCCTCGGCCAGAGCGAGGAAGCCACCTGCCTAGAGTCCTGTGGCAGGTTGTACGGAGCACGAACTCACACTCAGCTGTCCTGCCTTCTAATCCAGTGCTGTTTCCGAGGAATGGAGGGAGGGACCAGGGTCCCTGTGATGTAGAGAGTACTGGTTCACTAGGCCATGGAGAGGGGATGGGGCTTGGGGGCCTGGACGTGGGGCTAGGGCCATGGCAGTGATGCCGGCATTCCCGGGGGCAGGCGGCAAGCAGATGAGCGCTCATGGTAAGTCTTAGCGGAATGGGACTTTACAGACCGCATCCGGTCTGGTCTCGATTTATAGGTGAAGTTGCGGGGCCCGGAGAGGAAGGTAGGACGCCTGAGGTGGATGCAGGTACTTGCCAACCCAGTTCTCCCCCACCGGTAGCTGGGCTTGTTCCGAAACCCCACAGCACTGCTGCTCAAGACCCCCAGCCACCCTGGTCCCTCATGGCCGGAAACAGCCTGCGACAAGGGGCAGGGCCCCAAGATTCGGTGACTCCTCTGTGACTGAGCTCTGAAGCCAAGCTCGGGGGCGGGGAGCGGGGGGACAGCCGTGCCTTCCCTGCATGTGCTTGGGGGCTCTCTCCTGGGGCAGGTGTCTCTCTCCTTGGGACCCACCAGCCCTGAGACAGCTGCTTTGTTTCAGGCAACATGAGAGTTTAAAATGGCTGAGTAGGAAGTGGCCTCTGTCCTCCCCAAAGCCAGAAATTGACAAAGGAGAGCCGGGGGCTGACTTGCTAGCTCCCTCCGGTGTCCTGGGACGGGCTGTGACAGAGGCCGAGAAACCATGTGTTGGAAGTTCCGAGGCCTCGCACGTAGTAGGTGCTCAGAGAATGGTCCTATGCAGGAAGCAGTGAGGCGTGGCAGCAGAAGTCGGCTGGCGTAGACATCAAGTCCAGACCACCTGGGGCATGCGCGCGCACACGTGCGTACAAATAATCACGGCAGCTCATGGCCACTGAGCACTTACTGTGTGCCAGGCGCTGGTCTAGGCACCTTACGTGTATTTTCATTAAATCTTTGCAACAACCCTTGAGTTAGGTACTATTATTGTCCCCATTTTATAGATAAAGAGACTGAGGCATGAGAGGCTAGATAGCTTGCTACTGTCCTCTGATTGTCATCAATATGGACGGAATTTAAACTTGGGTCATTATATTATCTGCCACCCGCCCCCCCCCCCCGCCACTGGGGGCCACCTTCAGCTTACCATTCCCGACCAGGGTTTATCCACAGGTCCCCATAGCCCTCCCCGTGTGTTTAGGGCCTCAGTGAAAGGAGAGAGGGAGCCAGCTTGTGTGCAGAGACCCCCACCTCGAGCCCGAGGACACCCTACTAAGTAACAATAGCCAGACCCACACAGTACTTTCTAGACCCCAGGCACCGCTCTGGGTGCTTTGTCAACTCCTGTAATCCTCACATACAGCCCAAGGCCCATGCTGTCACGGCCCCCCACTGAACAGATGGGGAAGGACATGGAGATGGCGTGAACTTGCCCAAGGTCTAGAGCTACTAAGTGGCTTCCCAGGGTCCAGACCCAGCTTTCCGGTGTATTCTTTGCTGTGCTGCTTCTCATGAAAGATGCCTCCAGCCCCGAGATGTTGGAAGCAGGCCTGAGTTAGGAGGGTCAGTGTGGAAAGCTGAGAGAGCAGAGGTGTGAATTTCTCAGTGGGGCTGGGAGAGGGGAGGTGGCTGGCCCTCAGTCTTACCGTGTGATGTCAGAGCCAGCTTCTGATTCCGTCCCCAACAGCAGATGGGGGAACAGCAGTGGGAAGAGGGGCTCAACGAAATACCCCTGTTGAGAGTTACAGGAGCTGGAGAAGAGGGAGGCCGGGGTGGTGGAACCCTAACTTAGCCCCTCCATGTGGGGGGTCAGCTGGCTTGGGGAGTTGCGGTCAGAAAGCACTTGGGAGACTTGTGCACTCTAGGAGGGGCTGCTCTGTCCCCCCCCAGCCCTCTGCAGAGGGACTGCCCACCGTTGGGCTAGTGCTGGGTCTGGGATAGGAGTCAGGAGTCCATTCCTCTTCCGGAGACTTTCCTCACAGCCCCCGCGTCCTGTCCCCTCCCCACCAGGAACGAAAGCACATGGTGGCCCAACTGCCCAATCTGGCCATCCAAACCTTGGATATTTGGTATCAATATTTCATGCTTCTAAACAACAACATGTCTAAACACCTATGAAATATGAATGGATTGAGGTTTCAACAAGCAAATAGCCTAGGCATAATCCCAGGGCAGTGAGGAGGGACCACGGGGACAGCAACAACATCCCCGGAGCCGGGCCCAGGGTTTGTGGGACAGCTCATCTCCATACACCAGGTCCCTGGGAGCCAGCGTCCTGGATACAGGGCCGAGCTGCAGGGGGTTGCTTGCCCTGGGGACCCCGCGGTTTGGGGCAGAGAACAAGGGAGGTGTGGAATTCGGGAGAGGGCCCAGGAGATCAGAGGGTGGGCGAAAAGGACCAGGGAGAGGCAGGGCCCTTTATCCTTCCTCCCTCCTCCCTTGAAGTGCTCTGAGCCCCCTGCCCCGCCCCTCTCCCCTCCAGCATCCAGTGTGTTGAAACAGCTTCTCTGGCTTCTACCTTCTGCTGGCTCCCCCGGCCCCTGAGCTGTCATGGCAGGGGGTGGGGTCCAGCTGGGTGAGAGCGGAAGGTCCGTGGTCTTGGGTACCCCCCACCTTTTCCTTCAGGAGGCTCATCCCCAGGCTCCTTCCCTCCCGGCCACGGGACTACACGGGTCCATGAGTTCATGAACACTTGGGCCTCTGTTTCTCAGTGCATGAAATGGGGGGGTTGGGCATGATTTTCTCCGAGGTCTCTTCCAAACTGTGGGCAGTTTCACGGTTCACTGTCTGCCCTCACTGCTCCCCAGCCCGCGGATCAAGGTGTCGCTCCGTGCCGTCAGAAAGCAGCAGAGGTGTCTTGAGCTAGTCTGACAAGCTGAAGGAAGGGACCTCAGCCTTTGGGGGTGCAGATGAGGGAAAGACACAGCCAAGGCCAGGGCTTGGAGCTGGCTGGGCTGAGGTTGCTGGCCTCTGATGGGGAGCCTGGGGATAGACATCTGGTGTCCAGTGTGTTCTGGGCAGAGCCTGGGAAGCAGGAGTGGTCAGACAGAGGCTCGCTAGCAGCCTGTCGTGGCTCTAAGTGGGGCTGGTCACTGGAACCGGAGGCCAGCCCGGTCCCCAGCAAGAACTAGGTCAGCTGGTAAGCCCCTGCCATTCCCCAGAGCTCCCTGGGAACATGGGTGCCAGGGCCCTCCCCCGATACACCACGGTGAGGCTTGTAGAGGGCAGACTGACCGCAGACAACCGACCAACCAGTGGGGCGTCTGAAATGACTCTTCCGGAAGCCTTTGCGCGGGGCTTGGGCAAAGCCAAGGCGACGGCTGCAGCATCAGCATCACGCCAACCATAAAACGGACTTTGTTGTCTAACCTGACTGCCTCTCGGTGGGCGTTCAGGCCAGGCAGCGGACATGGCAGTGGAGAGGGTGTGCGGAGGGAGCCGCCGGTCCCCCATAGCCCAGGCCAGTTTCAGGCGGAAGGAAGGTCTCTCGTTGCTTGTCAGAAAGAAAGCGTTTCATCCAGATCCCGTCTAAGAAATTGACAGGGTCGCTGGGAGCTGCTGATTTCCTGAGCTTACAAAATTGGCCTGGGCAGCCAAATGTGGGTTTTCTGTGATCCTTCACTGATGGATGCGATGGTGGGGCGGGGCTCTCAGGAGCAAAGGACGACCTTGAGAACATGCAGATGTCAGAGGGAGAGAGAAGTAATCCCCCTTCCTCAGACTGCTGCCAGTTAGCCTTCTCAGCGCTGGAGGAAGCTGGAAAGTTTGCTCTCACTGCCTCCCGGCTGAGGAGGCTGTAGCATTTGACTGCGTGATAAGAGATTGCCGGCACTTTCTAATTACAATTATCATCATCGTAGATGTCTCTCTTAATTACTTTCTTATAATTAGATGTTGCTTTTTCCTCAGCATTTGTGTACTTTGCAGATTTGCTGACATTTGAGAGCCCTGAAATACAGGCATTTGGGGAGGAGAGCAGAAAGGTGGGGGAAACGTGAGAGGAACCTGGTCTTCTCAGGCAACCTGCTAAATTTCGGGGCCTTGGTAGAAGGCAACTGGGGAGAAGCAAAAGGTGGACATGACAAGTCACTTCCTGAGCTCATGGGGAAGAGAGCAGGCGTGTGGATTTAGGGTCTGGGGTTTGGGGAGGGTCTCCAAGTGTTAAATCTTCGTGAGAATGTTCTTGAAAAGCCAAAGCTCTTTCTTGGGCTTGGGTTTCCTTTTAGGAAATGAGGCTGGGATGAAGGGCACTCTTGTTGGATCCATTTCAGAATTAATTAAATGACGCGGGTCAGGATTAGCTTGATTTTCCCCAAAGCCGGTGATGCATTCTGAACATCCCTGGGGCCCCAGGGAATCATTCCAAAGTGGTTTATGCTCTTTGACCAGATGGTTGGTTTTCACTGTCGGTTCCTGTGCTTCCTCCCTCTCTCCCCCACCCCCTGCAGCCCTGTGTACAGAGGAGTGTGTGCACGGCCGCTGTGTTTCCCCGGACACCTGCCACTGTGAGCCCGGCTGGGGAGGACCCGACTGCTCCAGTGGTGAGTCTGGGGTCTTTGGGGCCCAGGAGGAGCATCGTGTGCTGCATTTGTTGGGAACTGCAGAGTGTTTGCACGACTCTGATCTGATGAAACACTTCTAGATACGGTCTTTGAAGAGTCGAAGTGAAGTGAAGTTGAGACGCTCTTGGGACAGACGGATAGGGCCAGAGACTGCTGCTGCCCACGGCAGCGGGGGGCCTTGCGTCTGCCAGGGGGCTGGCCACCAAGAGGGTAGGGTGCACCCAGCAGCTGCTCTGGGAATTCTCTGCCAAGAACCCGGCTGAAGACAACTCCTGCTCTTCTGGCTCATTTCCCCTAAATGCTCCCAGAAGACCCTCTTTCCGTTGGCGTGTTTTCCAGTCAATGGTTGGTCAACATTGTGGTCTTAGATGATTTTTAAATGGCTTTGATTAGTGTTGAAACCCAGTGTTCTGCTTTCGTTGGGCTGGGGTAGAGTGTCTTTTTTTTATTGTGACTTGAGTAGATAACCTATCTCAGCTGATCCACTGGGTTCTAACCCCCCCCCCCATGTTTACCTGTCTTTGGGACCTGCCTCCCTATTTCCTGTCCCAGCCATAACTGTAATGGTCATAAAAACTTGAGGAGGAGAATGGTGGGTCCAGGTTGGCCCAGGGTGCTGCTCTACCCCTTTCCTGCTGTCTCTGCTGGGGTGGAAACATCTAGTTATGGTCCTTTTTCCCCAAGGGCTTTAACCAGAGCCTCCCTGTCTACCCAGCACATGAGAACGTAACCCCCAGCAAGCCTATTGGATGTGGTTTTGTTTTGAGCCTGGGTGATTATCTTGGCTCAGGGAGCCCAGGATCTCTTTGCGGGGACTCAGGAAACTCTTCAGTGCGCTGGCGCCTCAGGGGACTGCGCCCCCCAACCTCTTTCACTGCTTTGAGATGAATCGCGTGTGCGGGGCTAGGGATCCCTCCAGTGAGGGACACGGGTGGTGAAGGAACGTGTTGGACCAGTCTTTCCGTGGACCTACAGGAAATGTGTGGCCTAGAGTGTTCAGGAGCTTGCTCCCCACTCCTTGTCCGTGTTTTGTGTTCTGTCACTTCGCTCGCCACGGATCCTTGACAGAGAATGACTTGGATTAGCAGGGGAGCCCTCCAGGGACAGGTCTGCTTGCTGTGTGCCGCATTATAATGTCAAGGGCGGACTGTTGGAGGTTAGACATACAGCCCGAGTCTCGGGGGCCCTGAGTGCGTCTCAGCCTCCCATCGGGGCAGCCGTGTGCGGTGTTCAGTCCGTGCTGGCCTGGGCCAGGCCCAGGGTGGGCCCCGGGGAGGGGGGCTCTTTCTGATGTGGCCTGTGAAGGAATGGATGGAAGGCGGCACTTGGCTGAGCAGAGCCGTTCAGAGCAGTTTAGAGTAAATCTTGCCCCTAGAGTGAGGTTACCAGACAGACAGGAGATGGCTCTGCTAGCTGCCAGGGCATCACGGGACTGCCTCACCCCCCCACTCCTGATTCAGTCATCAAACTAGGTGGTGAGCTCTTTCTCCAACGAAATCCACTGTTATGGCTGAAGAGCCACCACCCCTAGGTTGATTCAAAGATGTGGACTATGGAATCCATAGGAAGTCCTGAAAGATGGGTTCCAACCCTCTGCTGGAAGCAGCATTGAATGAAAGGAATTCATAGACGGTCACTTGCAGGATCATTCAGAGCACTGAAAGCTTAGATGTCACCAAGAGCCTTCCAGCTTCTGCTTGAGTCCCTCCATTCACAAGGAGCTCACTGCCTCCTGTGAAATTATGTCCTAACTGTTGGAGAGCTTCTCCTTCTATTAAGTGGAAATCTGTCTCAAGCTTTTACCAGTCAGTGCTCACTCACGATAGAGTCCAGAGAAGGGTGCTTGATCGCCATGACTCTCCTCACCATGTCTGGGATTTCTCCGGAGAAGATCAGTGCATAAGGCCGCAGACCGGGTACAGGAAGATGTTCATCAAAGAATAGTTGATAATAACTGCTGAGGTTGCATAGGAGAAAGCAGAGTCCCCTTCCACAGCTCACTTTGGGTATTAGAAGACAGCGATCACTTCCTTCCCCAAGTTTTTATTCTCTAAGCTTCTTTGTTTCTCACCTGCCGTGGTCGGATCTGCTTTCCCATCTTGTTCCTCTCCACTGTCTGTGGCCATCATTCCTCTTAAACTGTCATTCCTAGGTCTGACCACACAACTGTAGGCTGGTATGGAAAAATAATAATAGAAGTAGGTACGACTTATTGAATTTTGTGACACACTAGGCACTCCCGTTCCCTTCTCACTTAATCTCCACAGTGACCCCATGGCATAGGAATTATTAGCCCTGTTTACAGATGAGAACGTTGAGGCACACAAAGGCTAACAAACTTCGCACAGACACACAGCTAGTAAGCGGTGAGCCTGGGACTATCCACCAAGCAAACACCTGAGTCACAAGCCTGAACTCCCAATGATCACATTCTTCCTCCAGACGCTCAACCTCTGTTAACACATCCTAAGCTTAAAATAGGTCTTTGATGAGAAAGCCGTGTTGCTCAGGGAAAAAAGAAGGATCCCTTGGAAGATGTGGCTCTGAGATCCTGTTTTGGAGGAGATGCTTTGGCCACGGGACACAAACTGTGACCATAAGTAGTCCAAGCAATTTGAGCCTGCTTGCTAGCATGCCCCCGGATGCCTGTCTGCCTGAGTGTGCCTTAGGGTCTTTGGGGGCCCGTGCCCGTGTCGGGTGGGTGCCCTGCTTGGTGCATCGTGTACCTGTGCATCTGGAGATTTCTCAATGGGAGCTGCCCATGGACATGTCCCTACATAGGGTCCCCTTGCAGGGACGCTTGGATTTTTGTTTAATTGAAAGCATCATTCTTTTTTTTATTATTCTTTTTAATTTTTTCAGTGTTCCATGATTCATTGTTTATGAATGTTATGCCCCACACCCAGTGCTCCATGTAATATGTGCCCTCAGTACCCACCACCAGGCTCTCCCATCCCTCACCCCCCTCCCTCCAAGACCCTCAGTTTGTTTCTCAGTCCAAAGTCTCTTCTGTTTTGTTTCCCTCCCCGAATTACCCTGCTTCCCATTTCCTTTCCTTCTCCTACTCTCCTCTATATTACCCCTCATGCACCACAAGTAAGTGAAACCATGTGATACTTGACTTTCTCTACTTGGCTTATTTCACTCAGCATAATCTCTTCCAGTCCAGTCCATGTTGCTACAAAAGTTGGATATTCATCCTTTCTGATGGAGGCATAGTATTCCATTGTATATATGTACCACATCTTCTTTATCCATTCATCTGTTGAAGGACACCTTGGCTCTTTCCACAGTTTGGCGATTGTGGCCATTGCTGCGATGAACATTGGGGTACATGTGACCCTTCTTTTCACTATATCTGTATCTTTGGGGTAAATGCCCAGTAATGCAATTGCAGGGTCATAGGATATGAAAGCATCATTCTTGTTTTTTTTCTGATTAAAAAATCACACCTGTTCATGCTAAAAAGAAACTCCAGACAGCATCAGAATCCTACAGAGGTTAGACACACACATACACTTTGGAGTGATTGCCCTCGCTGTCATTTCTTTCCATATTTGCCCTGGGAGCTCCGTCTGCATACAACTTTTATGAAGTAGAGCATGTTTATGTGCTGTTCTGTAACTTGTTTTTAAATTTAACTTTATGTCATGCACTGATATCTTTGTCAATAAACATGAATCTCCCTTTAAATTTTTAAAGACCTTTATAGAATTTTCTTCTGTGGATTACTGGAGGTATTTGACCAGTCTCTTGTTGATGGGTTTTTAAGTTGTTTTAGGGGTTTTCACTATTGTGGGCCCCACCATCCTGTAGTCAAGGTCCTTGGGGCTTGTTGATTTCAGAAGTTCAGTTTTTTCAGAGTTTGGAAACGTGTGTGATGACTATACATATCTGACCTGTGTCCCCAGTGGGGCCTAGGTGGCACCCTGGGATGAGATACAGTAATATTTCTGAATAGGACTAGTTCCATCTAGTGACATCAAGGCAGTACATAACCAGAAACCCGTTCCATGAAGATCTGGCCTCTAAATGAATTTTGGTGCTGAATTTTTAAAATAATTTTTCCTTTGGGCTTTTTAGGGATTTTTGGATTGTGTAAAAAAAAAAAAAAAAAAAAAAAAACTACAGCGATTCTTCTCATGGATCTCTTTTTGCCCATTTTTCCTGATTTCTTCTTCGGATAAATTCCTGGAAGTGCTAGGGAGGGTTATAAAGGCCCGCCATCCTGCCCTTCGTGGCTGCCGAGGGATTTATGACTTTGACAGTTGGGAAGGGGACAGATCTCGTCCTGGGGTGGGGGGTGGGAGACTTTTCATTTTTTCCACTTACAGCCCCATAGCCTAGTTTCTTGAAGGTCTGGGCTAAATGCTTTCTGCTTCATAAAGGAAGTGAGCTGATGCTGATTGGCCTGGCAAGCAGGCCAGGAGCTGCTGTGCGTGATTCCGAGGTGTCGGAAGGGCCAGTCTGGGGGAGTGGAGTGGCTGCCTGCGTGGCCATAAACCTCCGTCCCCTGTGATAAGGAGGAGGAAAAGGATGAAATGTCAGTTCACACGGAATGAAGACGACAGAGTGACTGTTATTAAATTGCAGTAATCTCACAAGTGGAGATAAAAAGAAAAAAAGTTTTCCTATATTGAATATCTAGCTTTTTAAAGTAATTAGGAATATTAAAGCACTGACAATGATTGAGATAGAAACATTATTCATAACTTTTATTTCCACACTGGGCACTGATCCAGTATATTTCATTTATGAGGTTTCAGCTGTAAGGAGAAGGACGTGAGCCAATTCCTAAATTAAATATGCCCTGTTAACTTTTATAAATGATACCCAAGAATCAACTTGGAAATTTAAACCTTCATTGTATTATTTAAATATTGTATTTCCTGGGTCCTGCTTCTCAGCCTGCCATCCAGTGGTGCTTTGCGGCTTGGGTTCGGGACTCTAGTGTCTAATGGGGTGTTTTGGTTTGGGTCTCAGGCCTCCCCAGGGCCGCCGGGGTAGACCTGAGAGAGAAGCCCGCCCCTCCACCTCCCTACCATCCCCCCACCTCCCATTCTGAGATTCCACTAAGATTCCAGGTGCACAGACCAAGTGCAACCCAGTAAATCTCCCTCGCTACCCTGTGTCTCACTGAGAAGGCCGAGACACCTGCCCGCTGCTGCAGTCCCGGAGTAAGGAAGGTGGCAGGGACCACGATGGGCTGACGCCAAGAGTAGCTTCTGCCACATCGAACGTTTGCTTACCTTGAATGGTGCGTGGGAGCCCTTGCCGACTTGGCTTTCAGTTATCCTTGCAGATGAAATTGAAACACCAGCTCAGAAATCTGCCCATACTCCCAAACTTGCCCAGGATGCTTTTCAAATTGAGGTCAGTGCTTTTCAAATTAAGGTATGGGTTTACTAGAGTTGTGCGTGCGGGTGTGTGTGATAAAAGATGCATGACATAAAATTTACCCTATGGTAGCCATTTTGTAAAAGGATTTTATTTATTGAGAGTGTGCATGCACAAATGGGGGTGGGGGCAGGATGGAAGGAGAGGCTCCCCACCGAGCAGGAAGCCCAACAGCGGGAGCTGGCTTCCAAGATCCTGAGATCATGACTTGAGCTGAAGGCAGACACTTAACTGAGCCACCCAGGCACCCCCACCCACACCATTTTAGACATTTTTAAAAGTACGGATTTGTGGCATTAAGTTTTAAGTACATTCACACTATTGCACGATCATCATTACCATCCATCTCCAGAACTTTTCTCATCTTCCCCAAATGAAGCTCCATACCCATTAAACACTAGCTCCCACTCGCCCCTCCCCTTAGCCGCAGCCACCACATTCTATTTTCTGCCTCTAAGAATTTGATCACTCTAGGTAGCTCATATAATATCTGTTTTTCTGTGGCTGCTTTCTTCACTCAGCATAATATCTTCAGGATTCATCCATATTGTAGCACGTTAGAACTTCTTTGCCTTATAAGGCTGGATCATACTCCGTTGTCTGTAGGTTCTGTTGCTTACCTGTTCATCCATCGGTGTATATGTGGGTTGCTTCTACCTTTGGATTATGGTGAGTAATGCAGCTAGAACACAGGTGTGCAGATAACTTTTCTGCTTTCACCTCTTTAGGGGTATATACTTTGGATTGCTGATCCGAAAGTGGACCAGTGGGTCATGTGATAATTCTACATTTCATTTTTTGAGGAATCATCATGCCTCATTCCACAGCATCTGTACTATTTTACATTCCTACCAGCAATGCCCAAGGATTCCACCTTCTTCACATCTTTGCCAAAACTTGTTGCTTTGAGGGTTTTTTTTTCTGATTAAAAAAAAAAAATCCCTGTGGGTATCTCATTGTGGTTTTGATTTGCATTTCCTTAATTAGTGATGTCAAGCAT
This sequence comes from Spilogale gracilis, assembly GCA_004023965.1. Classification (NCBI taxonomy): domain Eukaryota; kingdom Metazoa; phylum Chordata; class Mammalia; order Carnivora; family Mephitidae; genus Spilogale; species Spilogale gracilis. The sequence goes on along the minus strand of PITA01011295.1, from coordinate 45,288 downwards.
CTTTTCATGTGCTTATTGACCCTTTGTAGATCCTCTTTGGAAAAATGACTACTCAAGTCCTTGCCTGTTTTTTAATTGGGTTGTTTGTTGTTGACTTGTAGGCGTTCTTTTTATATTCTGGATAGTAATCCCTTATAGGATATATGATTTGAAAACATTTTCTCTCATTCTGTAGGTTGCCTTTTTCCTCCATTGAGTAGGGTTCTTTTGTGCACAAAAGTTCTAATTATGATGAAGTCCAATTTATTTATTTTTTTCTTTTGTTACCTGTGCTATTGGTGTCCTATTCAAGAAAAGATTTGGATTGCCAAATCCAATGTCATGAAGCTTTTCCTCCATGTTTTGTCCAAGAATGTTATCATCTTAGCTCTTGCATTACGGTTTTGATCCATTTTGGGTTAATTTTTGCATATGGTATAAGGAAGGGATCCGACTTAGGTTGAAAAGACTTTTACTAAAGATTTTTGGTACTGTGGGGTTTAATTTTTCCATCATGTAATGGTACATTAGGTATCTGATAAGTAATTTTAAATATTGCTCCTCATATTAAAACAAAGACTGATTATAGAATTAAAAGCAGAATTTTAAAATGCTTCTAAAAAAAACCAAAAATACGATTATTTGAGCTTTTGGTGGACCTTTCGGAGCTCTGCTGCCAGACCTTCCTGGGGGCAGGGCTAATTTAGGGGTAAAGTTTGGGAAGTGGTAGAAAAGTCAAGAAGTCCGTAAGCAGAATTAGATCTCATAATGCTAGTGACTATTAGCAAGGAATGGTTGAGTCCCCCCTACATTCTTGGGCACTCTCTTCTCTCCAGCATGCGGGGCTGTCTGGGCTCCTCGGCTCTGGGTTGGCATAAAACCTCTGGCCCAGCCCACGCTACCTTGTCTTGGGTGTTGTAGGGTCTCTGCAGTTTTCATCGTGCTCAGTGCTGGGCCCTCCATGGCTGTGAGTCAGATGAATCTCCCCTTTGCTGTTTTCTTGAAGATCTCTTCACATATCTTTCATTTAACCACCTTTCCTGGAATAGAGTATTAGAAAGTATGGTCTGGGATCCTGGAACCAAATCTGAGAGCTCATGATTTAACCTGAAACCGAGAACTAGGAGGGACCATAGAAATTATTGGGTCTGCTTCCATTTTACAGATGGGTGAGCCGAGGTCTCTAGAAAGGAAACTGCTTCTGGTCATGGCAGAGCTGTGACTTGATCCCCAGTCTCCTGATTCCCATGCCTTTTGCCTCCTACCAGTTGCTCTAGGAGTTCAGGGCTTGAGTTGTCTTAGAGGCAGTGCATCTCATTATCCCAAAGCAAGCAGGCCAAGTTGTTGTGTAGACTTTTGTGCAGATGACCCAAAGGTCCCTGACCCTCGTGGCTCCTTCTTAGCCTAGACCTAGAGCAGAGACTCCTGACCATAGGTCAGGCCAGTGAACTGGGATTAGAAATTTCCAGAGGGGCCACCCCTGTGTGGCTTGAAAAGTACATCAGGGAAGAGTTCCCATCTCAAGGGCCCCTGGACACACTTCTCACTGATGAACATGGATACGTCATAGTCTGGAAGCAAAGAACATGAGGGCAAAGCAAAAGTACAGGATGTGGGCCTGGGTTCCTGCTTCCTGGGTTAGGTGAGGGGGCCCCAGAAGGACACGGGCAGGGCCTGATGGGGGGATGAGTGGGCCCAGCCACGTAGGTCTGCCGCCAAGGGCCACTCCCAAACCTTAGGGGATCTTCTCAGTGATGGCTGGGTCACGGAGCCCAGGGGTGAGTAGTGGGAGAGGAGAAGGAAATGTAGAGGCCATAGGGTCTGAGGAGGAAGGTGAATGGGGATTTCTGCTCCCACCATGCGCAGATGGCCCACACAGACGATCTCATTTCATCTCTTGGTGGCTTGAAGAGGTCATGTGTTACCTCTATTTCACAAAGAAACCAAAGCTCAGGGAGGTAGAGTAACTGGTGATCTTCACCCAGCTAACGAGGGGCAGATTAGAACCCACTGTGTTTTTCCCACAGCTCCAATCGCCTCCAAAGAAATGGATGTCCTGTGCCATAAAACATAGGAAAACTGACTTGAGGTCAGACCTCTGCCTGGGTGACCCTAGCTAAGTCCTTCCCTCGCTGTGAGCCTCAGCTTTCTCCTCTGTAAAAGGGGAAGCTTGGTGTGGATATTCCAGTCTTAAATCCCATGATGCTCTGTTTCTGGAAAGTCACAATCCAGCATCACCCAGCCAAGGGCCCTCGTGACCTTCCCGCTGGCCTCTGGGGAGGGAGCTCCTCTCCCCCACTCCCATTCGCAGCCCTCCTAGGATCTCTCTCCTCATTCTGGGATCTGGGAAAGCTGGTGGGGAGGATAACCACGGGTAGGGGGCAGCTGCATGACTCACATCGTCGCCTCCCCCGGCGTCCTAGTGAGCCCGTGGCCGCCTTAGCTGGGAGGGGGTGTGTGGCGGGGTGTCGAGTCACCAGGGAGGCTGCGGCTCCCTGGTTGTGTTTTCACTACGCTGAGCTGGCTGTCAAGGTTAAAGCAACTTCAGATGAATCACCGCAAAGCAATTACACTTGCTTTTTCTCCTGTGCTGCTCTGCCCAGCCTGCGGCCCCTCGCGGAAGCGCCTGGGCCGCCTTCTGCCGGCATCTGGTGCGCCTGTGGGCCTCCCCGGGACAGTGGGCTCTGTGTCAGCAGCGCATGCTGGGGTGCAGTCCCCGTGACGGGAACAGAAGGGAGAGGCGGATGCAGCAGCAAATGCCTTTTCAAGGTCTGTGTGTGAGGGAAGCTACTGTTCACCGCAGAATTCTAATTTCGAACAAAAAAGAAGTCGGGAGCCAGGGCCACAGGCCCTGTTGGCTCCGTGTTCTCTGTCCCTTGCCCCTTAATGCACATTACTGAGCACTTCTCAGAGGACAGCACCGCCTGGGGTCCTGGGCTGAAGGGGGGTGGGGACTTAGGGATGTGGAGGGCATAGCCCCATCCTCGGGGAGCTTGGAGCAGAAGCCAGAACCACTAGTGCAGAGAGGAGGGAGTTGGAAGAGTCCTGGGAGAGAGAAAGCTCTGGCTTTCGTGGTCGGGGGCACCTGGATGGTTCGGGTAGACCCTCGGGGGGAGGGTGCAGGAAGGAGGGGTGTGTGCCGTGCTCCCGTTTTAGATGAAGAAACTGAGGCACATAGAGGTGGAGTGATGGACTGAGGTCCCGCAGCTGGGGAGCATCCCGGGTGGGTCTGCCTGGCCTTTGCCCGCAGGCCACAGGGATAAGAGAAGCAAGGCGGAGGCTGTGGCGGAGGCTGCTGCCCGAGTCCTAGGGGCCTGGGGGCTTCAGGGGAAGGGTGGCAAGAGGGCGGATTTGCCCTTGGCTGCCGCCTCCCCCCAGCCCCTGCCTCCCTCCTTTTAAGATCCAGCCCCTCACCCCCATCCCCCCAGCCTTGATTGTGTTCTGGAAGCTAGAAGGTTTATTTCCTCCCTTGCAGAGTTTCTTCCTTCCCCTTCTGAGGTGCCTCTGAGGAGAAAGGGGGAATGAGAAGCAGATGCTGGGGGCTCGGCCTTCATGGGGGCCCAGACCATTGTAGGGGTGAGGATGAGACTGGGTGGGTGGCAGCCCGAGAGACCCCAAAGCACGAGCCTGAGGACAGCTGCTCTTCTCACCCCACCTCTCCCCCAGGACCGGCTCTTGTGGGGGAGCAGCCCCTCAAGGTTGACCCCATTCCCCTGTGGCCCTGTGCCTCTCAGACCAGGCCAGGCATTGGGACCAGTCCATCCAAGCAGGGTCGAGGGTCAGGCAGGTGTATGTGGCCTCGCCTAGAAGTTGGTTTCTGTTTGAGAATTCCAGAAACGGGGTAGCCTGGAGCCTCTGTGAGCTTCATGCTGGAGGGCGCTGGGAGAGGGCGGGGGAGGGAGGCACAATCTGCCAGACTCAGCTCCGGCCATCTGCTCCCTGAGAACAAAATTAATAAATAAGTGACACACAGGGAGTCTCACGAACCCGTGGAGAATGTGACAAAAGCAGAAGAGAATGGCAGCGGCCAAGCTGGTGTCTTCATGTGGGACTGGCAGGCGGTGCCACCACCCCTCCCCGGTCCCACTCAGGCATGAAAAGGACACTGTGCCCACCGCCGACACACACACACACACGCACACACACACACACACACGCACACCACACGTAAGTACACAGCCTCGCTTCCAGGATGGGCGCGTGGGTTGAGTCTCCATGGGAGACAGCCCCTCCGGGAAGAGAATTGTGAACTGTGCCGTCCTGGCCCCAGCAGCCTAGAGAACAATCTGGAACCCTGACAGGGAAGGGGAGGGAGGGGAGAGCATCATCCTCTGAGGCAGTGCAGACCTGCCACGTCGGCAGCCTGGGCGGCCCTGGAGATGGGGCTCAATCTGGCTTCAGCCTCCCGCTTGCCCGGTGATGTGGGCATGGCTGCCCCCGAGCTGCGGTCGCTCAGCTGCTCCGGAGCGTGCGCCGTCCCCACTCAGGACTGTTTTCCCCCCAGTGTGGGGCTGCGGAAGAGGTGGCCTTTGAGGCCGAAAGGAAGAGAGTTCGGGCTTTGGCTCTCGCTTAGACTTCTGTCCTCACTCACGTCAGCACTTACTATTCATGCCGTCCTATTCGTTATTCATGATTATTCATGATTGTTCGTGATTACTTGTGATTATTCATGATTATTCGTGATTATTCATAATTACCCCCATCTTCCAGATGAGGGAGCTGAGACTCAGGGAGGTTGAGGACCTGGCCTGAGGGCACTAAGGGTAGGAGTCAGGATTTGAACCCGGGCAGCCTGCTCCTGGAGACCACACTTAAAAGTCGAGTTCACACTTCTTTACAGGGCTCCCTGGCTTCCCTCTCCAGAGGCTCCCACTCGCGGGAGGTAGGGAGGGAACAGGAGCGATATGGGCCATGTCGCCCTCCTGCTCCCCTTTGCCTGGGGAAGTGCCCCAGCTCCTTGGCCAGGCCGGTGAAGCCCCTGTGGGTCTGATGCTTGCCTGGTATTCAGCCTCGTTTCCCAGCACTCCCCCCACGGCTCCCCCCACCTTCCCTTCTCCACTGACCCTTTCGCTCTTTTGCTTTTAAAGCTCAGCCTAGATGCCCGCCCTTGCCGTGGCACTTTGTGATTCCCAGAGCTATCCAGACATGGCCAGTGTGGACCATACCACCCTGGATGCTTCGTGTTGGCGTGTTGGCTATCCTCTCCGTCCCCATCCCCTGCGACCTTCCCCATGGCCGGGCCCATTCTTGTCTCTGGGACACCAAGGCCCCACATGCCGCAAGCACACAGTGCTCAGTGGGACCCAGGATAGTCACTCTCTCATTTTATCGTGTCTCGGTTCCTCTGCTGGACGGTGATCTCTCAGTGGTACTCGGACTAAAGAGGAGTGTGGGGCTCTGGGCTGGCGGCTTAGGAGAATTCAAAGCCACGTGCCTTGATCTTCCAAAGGTTCTCACTTACCAGTGTCCCCCCGGCGTGTGTTCTCAAGTTCTGTGATGTGAGGGCAGGAGTCAAGCTGGTCCTTCAGAAGAAGCAGAGCTCCCGCATAGCTGGGAGAGTGGGAAAGATGCCAAGAAAACATGGGAACCAGAGCTCCAAGAAGGATGGGGTTTGAAGCGTCAGTAGTCAGGCACGGAAGGAGAGGGCGCTCTAGGCACCCTGGTGACCAGGTCTCTGTGGCTGCAGCAGAGGCCGTCGTGGGGTGGAGGGCGGGAGCCAGGCTGGGTGGGCTGGTGCTCTGACTCCCAACAGCCCGAGGGGCTTGGACATTATTCCACGGACCTTGGGGAGCTCCTGACGGCTCACTTTGCATCAGCTGAGTAGAGCAGCCTCTTCTGGACTCTTCCTTCTCCCAACTAACCTGTGACCGCTGTGGGCGTGAGTCTGGGAGCAGAGAACATGCTGAAGGCTCTGACTGGCCCTGATCTAATCCTGGTTCACCCCCCCGGGCCAACTGAGAGCCGTGCTCTCCTTCCTCTGCCCCCAATCGGAGGCCACCGAAGAACATATGGCAGATTCACTTGGCATGGTGTGGGGAGCAGCTCGAATGGGGAGGGGCCGCCATGATTAAGGGTTGGTGAATGGATCTGGGCAGGGGGTGACCCACAGAGGCCAGGTTGGATGTATTCTGATAGCCTTCTGCCTCCTTGGCCAGACCAGGGAAGACAGATCTGATGGCTCGTGGGATGTCCAGGCAGGGTGCCCGAAACAGCAGCCTTATGGGCCTCCAGGTTCTCTGACTCCCAGCCTGCCTGTCGTGGGCAGCCCTACCCTCCACCTCCCATCCTCAGACACCCATGAGGTCCCCAGGCAGGCAGCAACTGCCCAAGGGGGCCGCCGCAGCAGAGGCAGCCGCCAGACTGGGGAATCTGTCACCCCCTAATGAGGAAAGCCCATTTTGGCAGCCTGGGTAATAGGCCTCAAATTGAATAATTAATAAAGTTATAAAAATATGTCTGCTATATGGCCAGAATAATTCAGCCCAATTAGAAGCGATTATTTCTTGCGGTTATGCCACTTGGTATATTTTACGAACAGCTGCAGCAGGATTCCCAGCTTTGGCTGCCTGCTGGAGAGGTTCTGTGGACACCGCATCCTCCCCTAAGCTTTCCAGATGAGGGACACCCACCCATCCATTCAGCCTTCCATCCAGTTATCTCTGTATCTGTCTATCTTTCCGTCGGACCATTCACCTGTCCATCCCTTCATCCACACCTCTTCCCCTCTGTGCATGCATCTGGTGGTTCATTCATTCATCCATCTGTCCATTCATTCAGCAGATGCTCCTTGAGCCCCTTCCTTGTGCCCTGTGCTAAGTCCTGAAATGTGGAGCAAGGAAGACCCTGCCCCTGTCCCTGCCCAAAGATCCCCCAGGCCGAGCAAGTGGACCTTGGAGTAATGCAAGCTGTGTCATTCCTGTTCCTGTTCTGAGGTTGTGCTGAGTAGGATTTTTGTCCTTTGTCTCTTTCTTTGTATCTCGGGGGATACATATAGAGATATTTGGACTTAAATCTGGCCTCTGTTACGTTAAAGATTCCTTCCTAGTATGGCCAGCTCGTTCCCCTACATCTGAGAGCTTAGGGATCTGCTGTCTTCAAACTACCCACTGCTCTGAGACCCAACCTTTTAACAGATAGAGGTCAGGAGATGTGGGATCCAGCTCCATCCTGGCCCCTGCTTTCAGTGTGATCTGGGCAAGATACTGACTTTTTGTTGGTTCCCCTATGAAGTGTGACATATCAGTGTGCTACTGTGAGCTCACAGAGATGACCAAAGTCAAGATGCTTGGGGCCACCTGTTGGAGACCCAGATTTGCTCTCTGGAACACTGGACATAAGTTGAATTCTGAGTTAGACCAACTCATAACTTCATATAGATATCCTGCAGGAAATTCTTCCATAAAGCTTATGCTCTTTTGGGCAGTGGAGATACCCTCTTTCTGATCTCTCTGCCTAGACATTGAGACTTTCCTTATAGTGCATCACACCTGTGGCTCAGTTCATTAAGTCTCTGTAGGACCCTTGCTTTAAGCCCAGCTCTCTGCTGCACAAATCTGGCAGAATTATCAAGTGACTTATGTGATGGGCACCAAACACTTCCTAGGGGTCTGCTGTGGGGTTGCAGAAAGACCCCAGCTTTCACCCCGCTCTGGAATCAGCTGCTCTGCCATGAGTCCGCCTTTGCCTCATTGTGAATCAGAGTGTCAGAACTGGCAAAACAACGTAAAAAGGCAGACCTCCAACTGGGACAGGACACTCGTAACACAGTCCACAAAGGGTTAATATCCAGACCATGTATTTTTAAATCCTACAAATCAATAAGCAACCATTCAAACCCTGGCAAAGAATATAAACACACACTTCACAGGAAAAGGATATTTTGATGGGCAGTAAGCATATGAAGAGATGCCTACCTCCCTGGTTAACCGTGAAACGCAAATTCAAATTGAGAGATGCCACCTTATCACACCCAACAGTTTGGAGAAAACCAATTTCTCACAGGACCAAGTGTTAGTGAGGGAGCAGATGAGCGGACACTCCTATGCAGTCCTGGCGAGAGAGGGAGGGATTTGGGGAGTGACTTGGCAATTGTTTTTTTGTTTGTTTGTTTTATTATTATTATTATTTTTTTATTGTTACTAAAATTTTTTTTCCAGTGCTTCAAGATTCATTCCCCATTCCCCACACCCAGTGCTCCACGCTCTAGGTGTCCCCAGTACACACCACCAGGCCCTCCCATCCCCCCCCACCTCCAAGTCCCTCAGTTTGTTTCTGTGTTCAAAGTCTGTTGTTTCGTTTCCCTCCCTGGATTACCCTAGTTCCCATTTACTTTCCTTCTGCCACTGTCCTCCAGTTTGCCCCTCATGCACCGCAAGTAAGTGAAACCATGCGATACTTGACTTTCTCTTCTTGGCTTATTTCACTCAGCATAATCTCCTCCAGTCCTGTCCATGTTGCTACAAAAGATTTTATTTATTTATTTGACAGAGAGATCACAAGTAGGCAGAGAGGCAGGCAGAGAGAGAGAAGGAAGCAGGCTCCCTGCAGAGCAGAGAGCCCTATGCGGGCCTCTATCCCAGGACCCTAAGATCATGACCTGAGCTGGAGGCAGAGGCTTTAAACCACTGAGCCACCCAGGTACCCTTGGCGATTTTTTTTTAAAGATTTTATTTATTTATTTGACAGAGAGAGAGAGCACAAGTAGGCAGAGCAGCAGGCAGAAGGAGAGGGAGAAGCAGGGAGCCCGATGCGGGCTCGATCCCAGGATCCTGGAATCCTGACCTGAGCCGAAGGCAGACGCTTAAGTGACTGGGCCACCCAGGTGCCCCGCAGTTTGGCAATTTTCACTAAAACTGAATTCCTACCCCATGATGCCCTGTTGCTCAAACATTTTTTTCTTTCACAACCTGAGTTAAGAAACACATATCATATTGTGTCCCAGCACACACACACGTTTTAAAATCTCTGAGGTAATTATTTTAAAGGGTTGTTGTGACCTTTGACATCTTAATTTCCTGACTCTCTTCGGGTCCCAGCTCACAGCTTGGAAAGCCCCGCCCCCGGGGGCTTCTCCTGTACATGTCGCCTGCGCCATTGTTCGCAGTGGTGAAAGCTGCGAGGAGCGCAGAGGTCCCTCAAGAGGGGACGGATGGCTCGTAATATATTCATACAGTGGAATCTCCACAGCAGTTAAAAGGAATGAGCTAGCGCTGTACCTGTCTACTTGCATGAATCTCAAATATATAATATTGAGTGAAAAAAGCAAGTTGCAGAGGGCTACATACATCCCACATAATAATCATTTATATAAAGTTCAAAAGCCTGCGAAATAAATGAATATGCTATTTGTGGGTCCATTCAGATGTAGTGAAAGTATAAAAACAGGCATGGCAATGATAAATGCTGAAGTCAGCCTTAGGTTGCCCCTGGGAAGGAGGCGGGAGGCGGGAGGGCTCCACACGGAGTTTCAGCTGTGTGCTGTTTTATTCGAAAATGCAAACATCTGTAGCAAAATTGGGGAATGATAAGACTTGTTGGGCAAATATCTTCTGCCTTAATTTTCTCCATACTTTACAATACACTCGAGATACTCCGTATGCAGAAGAGAAGGCATCACCTCTTTCTCTACCTGACAAGCACCCCTGTTTCGTTCCATTTGGTTCAGCAGGTGTTTACTGAGCATCTGCTCTGTGTCTGTCAACGCCAGATGAGAGGTGCAAGTACACACGGAGGCGGGGAGGATGTGGCGAGTAAAACTGGGAGCTTGACCAGGGCACAAGCTGCCCATCGTTTCTGCTACAGAAAGCAGATAAACCATGCATGCCACAAAGAAGGGCCTGGGTCTCCCTGGGAAATCAGGGAGGGCTCCCTGGAAGAGGTGAGGACTAAGATGGGCTTTGAAGGATGGACAGGGATTGATTGGTAAACTCTGGAGACAGGAGGAATCTTGAGCTCCAGAAAGCTCCAGGTCTTCTTGGGAAAGAAGAGAGGACAGGGCAGCTCAGGGCTCTGAACTAAAACACAGCAGCACAGGCGGTGAAATGCACCTTTGTTGGCAGCACCCGGCAGGACCCAGACAGGTGGAGTGGAGAAGTGGGTCTGAGTCTTCACGGGCGCTGAGGAGCCCTGGGCTCCTAGAGGCTGTGGGAGATGGTGACAGCCTGCCCTCTACAGAGGGGCACAGCCTCTCGGCGACAGCCCACTGCATTGCCCATCCTCAGATGAGGGCCCCAGCAGGGAAGAGAGGGACAAGGTTCTGCTCAACTCCCAGACTTCAAATTTATTTGACCAGCTCCCAATAAATTCCTCATGCCAGAGGCCTCACCATCCGTCTCAGGGTGGCAGGGCAAAGGCGGGGGGGGGTGGGCAGGAAATGTCTGTCTTCAATTGCTTGGGGACCTGTCCTCATGTCTTGCCGGAAGGCAGGCCCCTAAATCCTCCTCTGACTTGCTCCCCTCCTAGTAAATCTGAATAGTTTAAAATAACTCCCTCCGACCTTGGGCCTGGTGCCAACTCGGTGTCATCCATCAGCCCTGGCCGATTTCTTATTAAGGTTTTGCTGTTCCCTTGGAAAAGTTGTTACCTTAAATCAAAGGGCTGATAGGGCCGGGGAGAAACAGGAGCTGGAGATGGTGGAGTGACAGTAAGTCGGGAAGGTGAGGTTCTAGTCCTACAGCTGCGGCAAGATGTATGACCTTCCTGGGTCCTGGCTCTGCAGCATCCCTGGGGGGGTCTGGGGACACGAGCTGTGTAAGGTCCGTATGGCTTGAAAGGGCTGCCTGGGGAGCAGCTCAGAGGTGAGCACCTTCCCCCAAGAAGGGGAAGTGGGCTCCCGGCACCGAGTGCGCTCACCCTCCGTTCATATCCTCTAGGAGTGCATTTCACTTCGTACGTCTGTGTTGGTTGCCAGTTGGGCTTTGGTGCCCAGCTCTCGGTGCTGGAGAGACAGTAGCAAACAAGACCGGGTGTGTGCCTTCGTGGGGCTTACCTTCGAGGGAGACAGTTAGCAGGCACAGAAATAGATACAGTAACTTTCAGAGGTTGTAGGAAGAAAATAAAACAGAGTAGTAAGTTCAAGGGAGTGAGGCAGAGTGGTTAAGCCAAGACCTGCCTGAGGAGGGACATTTGAGTCAAGATTTCGATAACGGGAAAAACCAGAGACCAAGGGTTCGCGTGTTGGTAAACCCTAGGGCTTGGTCTATTTCTGACTCAGTGGAACAGAATTTGTTTAATGCATACAGATCACATGCTAAGCAGGCTCTCTTTAGGATTTATGAATGGACAGGCAAGTTCCTGCCCGCACAGTGCCTTCAATCGAGGGGGTGTGATTACGCTGCAAGCGGAGGGACAGTAGGGCAGAGTGTTCCAGGTGGGACCACACTTTGAGCTAAGAGCTCAGAGAAGGCGCAGGGCCCTTCCCGTTGACGTGAGCAGGGAAGGGCTCCTGGAAGGCAGAGTGCCTGCAGAGTTGACCAGCTTGTCGTGGGCTCCGCCCGATGGTGCTGGGCTGATAGTCCTCATTCTTCCCTCAGGTGCAGATCCTGGAGGAGGGGTGGGGAGGGGCTTGTCCCTGGTGTGTGAGCCCAGGCAGCAAGGGAACTTGGAGTTGGAAGCAGCTTTGCTTTAAAGCGTCGACAGCAGGATGAGTGGTGTGGATTTTCTCTTCCTTGCTGTTGCTCTCGCCAAAGGAAATCACTGAGGGTTACCCTCTTCCTGCACTGCATGTTTCTTGGCTCAGGGACACAGCCCTGATGGGGAACCAAGAGCCCTGATGGTCCAGCTCACACGGACTGACAGCTCTCCAAGTGGCTGCCGGGCTTCTCCAGGGAGATCACGAACCACATAGGCAGGGCTGCTATTGAAACGAACAACTCTTTCATAGTCAATACCATTTGCTTAGCAAACAAAGATTAGCAGGACAGGCTTCCCTGCCTTTGCTCTCAGCTCTAAAAGTCTCTGGACATTGGTCACAGCCAGAGTGTCCAGAGAACAAGCAAGAAATGCGGTGAGTCTCTGTGCAGCTCTGAGGCGGACGGGCTGATGGACTTTTAGGGCTGGTCGGACAGTGTCTCACGGTGGGAGCCCCCAGAGAGCAGACTCTAGGTCAGGCTCTAGGGGAGACAAGGTGGTAAGATGCTGCCCCTTTCCTTAAGGAACACATCCCTCACAGAGGGACTAGGCAGGTGAATCAGAGCGTGACTGTGTTGCTGGTGCCCCGATACAGGGCAGATGGGCAGCGAGGGGGCAGTCGCGTAAGGCAGGTTTAGATAGAGCCTTTATTTCCCCCACTCTGCGCCCAGAACAGAATAGAACAGGCTGTGAGACATCATGGCCACTAAATTATACCAAGAAAAGCCACGGCTGAAATGAATGACAGCTGTCCTTTTCTAGTTCTTGGTGGGGAGGTGGGGAGATCAAACTAAGGCAGAGTTTTCTCTTAAAATTTTGAAAATCTTTGTATGACCTTTGGCTCCTACAGCTGCTTGGCTAGGCAAACATTTAGGGAAGGGGGCGGGACATCAGTGAGTGCCTACTGCACGGCAGGTGCACTGCGTGGCAGGCACTGGGCAGGTCTGTCTGTGTCTGTGAGTCCTCCAGACAGCCTAAGGATTATCCTCATTCAAGAGGTGAGGAAGCGAGAGGCAGCGTTGTCCAGGTTCTCGAGGCTGCTGGGGGAGAGGCAGATTGATCTGAAGAGCGCGTCTGTGTAAGACAATACTCGCCGTAGCTCAGAATGATCTAGTTAGCTCTGCAGCAACTTCGTAGAGTCTCCCAGCCCCAGAGCCAGCCTCTCCTGGACTATGGGGTTACAAACCCCTGAACCAAAGGTGGTCAAACCCCCTTTTTGTGCAGTGGTGATTCCAAATGCTGAGCATTCCTCCTTTCTGGCCAGAGTGGATCTCGTGCCCTGTCAGGCACCCTCAGCCCAGCCAGACTCTTGGGTCATCCGGAGTTACACTGCCACCAGTAACATCTGGGGCAGGTGTGCCTTTGAAGTTTCTTGGGCCCAGCTCTCTGACTGCTCACTGCAAGGCTCGGTTGAAGGGATAGGCAGGCCTGACGTGGTTCCCACAGTTTACAGGTGCCAAGGACTTTTGCGCAAAGCTGGGCTTCCCAAGCCCTCATCACTTGAGGGGACAGCCTTGGGGCTGACCTTCCCGTGAGCTATCCCTTGCCCCAGAGCCCACACGTGTGATTTTTACTCCAGTCTTTCCTGAATGTTCTCCCCACTAGGTTCAGACCTGGGCTCATTTCTCCTGGGCTGGAGAAAAGAAAGGGGACCTAGGCACTTTTCCTAGTTATAAAGTAGTTCTCTTAAGACGGGTCAATATACTCAGGCCCGTGGACCGTGTCTGTTTCATGGCCTGCCTTTGTAAATAAAGTTTTATTGGAACACAGACATGCCCCATTGTTCCGGGAGGTCTAGGATCATTTTCTCACAATATCAGCAAGGTTGAGTAGTTGTGACAGGGACGATCTTGCCTGGAAAGTAAAAAATATTGATTGCCTGGCCTTTTACGGAAAATCTTTACCAATTCCTATCTTAGAACAGTAGAATTTTTTGCCCCCATGTTTTCTCCTGTGAAAAGCATTAAATGGCTTGAAGGGAGCAGCACCACACCTTCTTCATCACTGAGCATAGATCATCACCACCACCTTCCTCATCCCGGTCCCCGGCACCGGCACCGGCGCAGCAGCAGTGCTGGGGGAAACGCTTAGTCCTGGGAAGCTGAGGGCACGGGTTGTAGAAGCACAGTGACTCACAACCCAGTTTCCCCTTTGTCCCAGCTTTGGGGCCTTGAACAAGTTATATGACCTCCCTGTGCCTCACGTTCTTTTTCTGTAAGACGGTAGCTGCTTTGGGATCTTACTGTGTGAGATGAGTAAGTATGATGTGCAGAGTTCTTAGATGGTGCCTCAACAAAGTGTCCGGTAAATCGTGGTCTACACATTTAATCCTCACGGGCAGACCCCTACCGGTGCACAGTCTTGCTCTCCGATTCAGGAACAGAAAAGAGGGTAACAAGTTTCGGGTTAATCACTCACTCTGACAGCTTCTTCTGAACTCAGTTAGCCGTGGATGGGGAGGGACCATTGCACTTGTGATCTTTAAGTTGCTGCCATTCCCATTCCACAGATGCAGAAACCAATGTTGAGGCTGCTCAAGTGTCCGTGAGAAACAGGATTCTCTCCAGGCTCTCTGGCCCCCAAAGCACCGAGTCATGAGCACCTGCCCCTCCTTGGTGACTCTCAACCAGCTAAGTCCCTGGCTGATAGTAGATGCCTATGTTTGATGAGTGAATTCATGAGTGAGAGACACTGCAAGAGCCCTCTGATCACACGTGTGGCTGTGCCCCATGCTTTGTCACCAGAGCGGGGGGCCTTGCACAGCTGGCTAGCCAGGCCCCCATGACTAGCACCCGTATTGTAGGATAACTGAAGATCAGTTCAGCAGCCGGCTGGCCTCCAGTTTGGAGCTAGTGCTGCTGTCCCCATGGCAGAGAGATGACAGCGGAGCCGTTGAAGACAGGGGTGATGTGGGAGAAGCCCTGGGCTTAGAATCAGGACATCCGGGTGTGAATCCCAGCCCTGCCAACTAACTTGCTGTGTGCTTCTCGAAGCCACTTTCTCTCTCTGGGCCTCAGCTTCCTCATTTTTCAGATGAGGTCATCCCATGACATTAGATCAAGGGCTGAGTGGGTTGCCCCTCGGGGGACATTCTGTAGTTTCCGGAGGCATTTTTTATTGCCACGGTTGGGAGAAGGGTGCTGCTGGTATCCAGTGGTAGAAGCCAGGGTTGTGGCTAGACATCCTACAGTGTAGAGGACAGCCCCCGGCTAGACATCCTACACTGTGGAGGGCAGCCCCCGGCTAGACAGCCTACAGTGTGGAGGGCAGCCCCCGGCTAGGCGGCCTACAGTGTGGAGGGCAGCCCCCGGCTAGGCGGCCTACAGTGTGGAGGGCAGCCCCCGGCTAGACATCCTACAGTGTAGAGGACAGCCCCCGGCTAGACGGCCTACAGTGTGGAGGGCAGCCCCCGGCTAGACGGCCTACAGTGTGGAGGGCAGCCCCCGGCTAGACGGCCTACAGTGTGGAGGACAGCCCCCGGCTAGACATCCTACACTGTGGAGGGCAGCCCCTGGCTAGACGGCCTACAGTGTGGAGGGCAGCCCCCGGCTAGACGGCCTACAGTGTGGAGGGCAGCCCCCGGCTAGGCGGCCTACAGTGTGGAGGGCAGCCCCCGGCTAGGCGGCCTACAGTGTGGAGGGCAGCCCCCGGCTAGACGGCCTACAGTGTGGAGGGCAGCCCCCGGCTAGACGGCCTACAGTGTGGAGGGCAGCCCCCGGCTAGACGGCCTACAGTGTGGAGG
>PITA01011295.1:0-29839 GCA_004023965.1 Spilogale gracilis | reverse complement strand
GTGAACAGGACAGAGTCCCCAGATTATAAAGATGATAATAGGAGTTCATATTGGCTGAGTGCTAACTACATACTGAGTTCTTTTTTTTTTTTTTAAGATTTTATTTATTTATTTGACAGAGAAACACAGCGAGAGAGGGAACACAGCAGGGGGAGTGAGAGAGGGAGAAGCAGGCATCCCGCCGAGCAGGCAGCCCGATGTGGAGCTCTATCCCGGGTCTCCAGGATCATGACCTGAGCCAAAGGCAGTCGCTCAACCACCTGAGCCCCCCAGGCGCCCCTATACTGAGTTCTTTACGTTGACTGGCACTCTTGGTCTTTGAAAAGTACTATTACCCCCAATTGATAGAGGAAGAAATAGAGGCTCAGTAAAGCAAAGCAGCTGGCCTAAGGCCATTAAGTGGTGGTGGTAACATTTTTGTTCCAGAGCCTAGGCTTCTACCCCGTGCCTACTCTTTACCTGCCCCAAAACAGGAGAAGGGAGGACAGGTTCCCTCCCACCCCTAGCCAGTGCCACCCCGGAGGAAAGCAGCTCCTGCAGGCTTAGCCCTGTCGTCTCTTTATCATGCAAACCGTTTGTGAACCTGAAAAAAGGTTTCAGGACTATAAAACAGCAGGTAATGACCTGACAGGCAGAGGGGGCTGAGAAGTGTTAGGGCCACAGAGACATTAATCTGCTCTCAGCCACCGCGGCTGGAGAGACGTTTGTTAGAACAGTTATGGGAGCCATAAAAGCCTATCTGATGGGCCGCCCTCCCTACAGGCACCTCCGCAAGTAAAGAAGGCGCCTCTCAGGTCTCCGGTGTTGGCCAGAGGCAAACATTTCCCTCTGCCCCAGGTAGGACTCTGGGAGAGTGACAGCAGGGAGTGTGGCGTTGCCCCCAGAGAGCTGCCCTCTGCCCCTTCTGGGATTCTAAAACGGCAGCGAGGCTGCCAGCGAGTCCTGGTCTCCTCCTGGGCCTCAGTTTCTCCATCTGTAAAATGGAGACATTAATGTTTTGCTCACAGGGCTGTTTTGAGGCTCTAGTGTGGTGACAGGTGGGACCACGGATGTGACACCTTTCCCGGAGGTGTTAAGCATCTTTGTCGCCGGCAGTGGGCATAGCAGTAGTTGCGGCAGCACTGACGTGCACGGCTGACTCTCTGAGCCTCAATCAGACCTTAGGCCCCGGTGTAGCTTCATAGGTCCCTCTAGCTTGCCTTCCCCACTGCGTAAGGAGCAGCTTCCCCCTGCATGCCTCCTGATTGCTGGGGTCATGGGGTATCACCCGACCTCAGTTTCCCTGCAGGGAAATAGTACACACTGGTTTGTTTTGGGGGGCGGGGTTTGACTTTTCCCAGGAAGTGGGACTGCCGCAAGCCTCAGCTCGGGGTGGGGAGGGCTAACCCAGCTGTGTTTAGGAGGCAGGGCTTAGCCGACTGGTCCAGAGCAGACATTGCAGCCCCGCTGGGGGCCTGGCCAGGGGACAGCAGAACTTCACTGACAGCCTAGAGGTCTGGGCGGTTTCCATAATTGGGACTTGATGTGAAGACAGGACGGCAGGCTCGTCTTGGACTGGGATACACAGGAGATACCTCCATTTGCAAGCTGGCCAGGAGCGCGGCTGAGCGGGCCCCCACCCCGGACACATAGAGGGCTGGGACGCAGGGAGGGCAGCTCAGTAACCCAAGGTCCATACAACATGCTGATATTTGGTTTTTTAAAATTATCATTTGAAATTATCAAAGTAGACATAAAAATTTTCCTGTACATTCCTTCTTGGCTTCCAACAATACTGCAGAAACATTAGGCCGATCTCAGGCCCTGTGTGGGTGCGGAGCCTGGGGTGGGGAGGGACAGCAGGTCAGCGACGAGGGAGGCGGTCCAGCAGGCGCCGGTGCTGGGACCCTGCAATTCTTGCTTTCATGGCCCCAAGTCCCTAGTAGCTTCCCCTGCTTCTGTTCTTAGAAAGTGTTCTCAGTGCGCCTCTCGTGATCACTTTCCCGAGTCGTCAGAAACCCCACTCTGTAGTCGCCCTGTGTTCTGACCTTCTTCCAGGGCTGGGGGGCCGTTTGGCAGAGGCCAACCCCCACGGCCTCCCCTTCTGGGCCCCTGCTCAGAACTATCTGGAGGAAGAGGTGCACAGCATGGCTTTTCCAGCCTCAAATCCTGTCAATGTGGGGTGTCTCTGTGCAAGTCACAAGGTCAGGCTGCTCACCCCAGCCCTGACGTGTGTGCTGAGCCCCGGGCCACAGCCCCACTGAAGCAGGACGCTGGGTGAGGGTTCCTCTGTTCCTTGCAACATGATACGGGGAACACCATCTGCGTCCCACCTCAGCGCGCCCTCTTCAGGTATCCTCAGCAGGGAAAAGTCAGGACAATCTTGGGGTTTGCCAAGTAGAAATCAATAGAGAGGGGGAAAAATTTCATTTTCAAGCTTCTAAGCAGGTATTGTGATCAGTAATGCAAAGAGCAGCAGGTGGCCGTTAAGCCACACTTGGCAGTGTCCTCCCGGATGAGGAAATGTTTGCTGAGGAGAGAATTTCTGGAACATCTGGGCACCGACCCTTGCCTGCCTCAGGGCGGTGTCTCTTAGGGAGCCCATCTGAAGTTTCGTGGGGGAAACACCACTTGAAGTGAGCTAACCAGTCCCCCAAGCCCAGTGTGGACCCCAGTATGGTGGGCCCACAGATCCAGACAAAAACAGGGAGGGGAGGGCAGTGTCCAGGATGACTTGGCAGTAGGTGGTCTCGCCTGGAGGGGGCGCTCACATTTCCCCCTTTTCAATTCTGGCGATACAACATGACTTTTTTTCACTCTCACAGAACAAAGAGACTCATGATTTATGTCCCATAATTTCCTAGTCTATTGATTGTACTGCAAAGTTTCAATTTTAAATCCCATTTCTGAAAGGCTAGGTGCCATGGTGGGGTCTCCAGGTGTGCTGTGATGGTGGGCATGTCCCCTCCTGCCTCATCCATGGCCAAGTTTGCTTCTCCTCTCGCCTGTGATAGCTAGGACCGTGCTTCTGAAACCTCTAGGGTCCATATGGACACGGGGCCCAATGAACAGGGGCTGTGGGTGGGGCCTAGTAGGAAGGGCTGGTGTGCAGTCTGCGGGAGGGGCTGTAGAAGGGTGAGACTGGTCCCTCCAGGAGCTCTCAGGCTGTTGTGGGGCCCCGAGGCTCTGACTCACAGCTCCCAGGATGCGGGAAGAGTCTAGACCCTGTCTGTAAGACAGTGGAATGATAGCACCTTAGGAAATGTAAATATATCATTGAATAATAACACTTAAATTAAACATATAATCCTCAAACCCTCACCCTCCTAAGAGATGGCCCTAACTCATTGATGATCCTGGAATGCTGTTGCCCTAGGTACTGCTCGGGAAAACTGGGTTATTTGGTGGAGCTTAGGGGTGGTGATTTATTTGGTGTTTTATTTTGGCATTTCATCGAAGTGCCAGGTTGCTGACATGGTGATGGGTTCCGAAACACGGACCTTGGAGTCAGGTAGACTGGGTTCAAATCCCATCTGCCGAGCTGAGAGTTTCTGTGCAACCTCAGGCCTGATACTTGACTTTTCTGAGCTTGTCTCCTCATTAGGGGAAAAAAATGAAGGCAGTCTTGCCGCTCACACACTTGCTTCAGAAATGAATGTGCCCAGGACACTGCCTGATAAGCACTGGGTTCTTACACAACGTTTGTCTTACTCCCTTTATTCCTCGCGCCTGTGGGTTTTAATCTGACTGAGGCAAATTTAATGGGTAACTCCCAAGCACGGGGAGCTGGAAGCATAAGGAATACTCCCAAGTTTGGGGGATTCGTCAGGAAAAGCTCCCTAAAGCCCAGCCTGTATCTTCCTGACCTAGACCAAAAGCTGCAGGCGATGGGCGTGGCCTTGCTCGTGGTCGGCGTGTGTACGGTGCTGAGGCCTGGGTGGGGGTGAGGCTCGGGTGGGCAGGTTTTGCTGCCCCATGATGGGGACCAGGCTGTGTCATTTGCCTTGCTTTGCAGGCCACTCGGGGGCCTGCCAGAGAGCAGCCAGGCTGATTGGTGGGAAGGGACGAGCAGCAGGGTCCCTCACGGTTCACCCAGGCTTGCGTGCTGCCTCCCACCTGGGTGTCCTGTCTCCACCCGTGCCCTCCTTTGGCCCATTCTGCACCCAGCAGCTGGCATGGACTCCACAACATGAGTCAGAGCAGATCCCCTTCTGTTCAAAACCTCCAGGAGCTACTTAAAAATGCTGTTTAAAGCTTCAGGTGTGTCCCAGAGTGTTTCTAAATAAAAGGATCCCATTACCTAGGTACAAAGCTGTTGGTTTGAAATTATGTAACTTGTTTGTGTTCGAATACAAATGAAATTTTGGGGCAGTGAATATATACCGGTTTACCACTCAAACTATGGTTCAGGGGGGCACCTTAAGTGCTCTGAATACGTATAGCAGTCCTAGTTGTTTTTGTAGGTTGTATTTTTAAAGTATTATTTAGGTATTTTTTTATTTTTTAAAAGATTTATTTGTCAGAGAGAGGGAGTGAGAGAGAGAGTCTGTGCACACATGGAGGGAACAGCAGGCAGAGGGAGAAGCAGGCTCCCCACTGAGCAAGGAACCTGACCTGGGACTCAATCCCAGGACCCTGGGATCATGACGTGAGCTGAAGGCAGATGCTTAACCCACCAAGCCACTCAGGCATCCCTATGGATTTATTTTTTAAAAATAGTCTCCATGTCGGGGTGCCTGGGTGGCTCAGTTGGTTAAGCGACTGCCTTCGGCTCAGGTCATGATCCCAGAGACCCAGGATCAAGCCCCACATCGGGCTCCCTGCTCGGTGGGAAAGCCTGCTTCTCCCTCTCTCACTCCACCTGCTTGTATTCCCTCTCTAACTGTGCTTCTCGCTGTCAAATAAGTAAAATCTTAAAAAAAAAAAAATAGTCTCCATGTCCAGCATGGGGCTCAAACTCATGACCCTGAAATCAAGAGCCATGTGCTGAGCCAGCCAAGCACCCCTGTAGATTGTATTTTTAAAATCCACATCTGAAAATATGCTTTTTCATAATTCAAAGGGATTGTTTAACAAAATATCTTTCAACTAAAAACAAAAAAACCCCTCCATGTCACTCAATCATGTCATTCAACTTCATCTCCTACAATTATTACCTCGCAAGTCTGTCATTCCGACCTCCATGGGATTCCACTCCTGCCTCAGGGCCTTTGCACTGGCTGCCTTGTCTTCTGCCATTGTTTTCATCCAAATATCTGCATTGCTCATACTTCATCTTAGTTTGTTTTCTCCTGCTGCATAATAAATGACCACAAACCAATATGAACTTACTACCTTGTAGTCTTGTGGGTCAAGAGTTTGGGCATGGTTTATCTGGGTCCTCTCTGGAGGTCTCAAAAGGCTGCAGCCAAGATATCGGTGGGTTATAGTCTTACCAGGGGAATTGAGTGGGGGGAGATCTGCTTCAAAGCTCCCACCAGCTGTTGCAAAATTCAGCCCTTTGCTGCCATAATATTGAGGCCCTGTTCTCCTACTGGTGAAGGTGTCCCACCTGCAGGACAGCTAGGTGGAAAGATATGGGCTGAATAAATGAATTAGATCTCTTCTCCCCTGCTCAAAATCCTCCAGTAGCTCCCCATTATCTTTAGGAAAAATCCAGAGTCTCCAGAGTCAAGACCTGGTGTTCCCTGGCCCTGGCTGCCTCCTCCAGTCCTGCCCTGCAGGCTGTGAATCAACCTCACCAGCTTCCTGCAGGCCTTTTTCTGACGTGGGGCCTTTGTACTTGCTAATCCCTCTGCCTGGAAGGGGCTTCCTCCAATCCTTGTGGAGCTCCCTCTTCTGAATCCCTCAAGTATCATATGCCCCCTTCCTGGAGAGGCCTTCCCTGTCCACCTGACCCAAAGGAGGCCCCCGCTACTGCATGCACCATGCTCCCCACTTAGGACACCACCACTCCGGCTCTGATGGCAATCTGTGATCATTTTGTTTTGGCCAGGTCACGTGGCTGCTGTCCGTCTCTCTTGTAGACCGTAAGCGCACTGAGGGGCCTCTTCTTGTCCTCACCAGTGTTATCCCCAGTGCCTGGAACAGTGCCCCATACCTAAGAAAAATGGGAATGAATGAGTGAGTCTAAAGCTGAGATGTAGGTGTGAGGCCTTCCCAGGTCTGGGCCAGGTGATTGAGATATTAGGGGAAGGGGACAGTGTGGTGGGAAAGCTGCCTCGGCCTGAATGTGGGGGGATGGTCTGCGTTGGCTCCCTTCCCCACCCTGGGCCTCAGCCTCTTTGGCAGTCAGGATGGAGCTACAGTTTCCCTGGCCCTCCGAGCAGAGTCAGAGCTTAACCCCTTGGGCCTACCCCTCCACAAGCCCCCCAGGTTTGAGGGGGTGGGAGGGCAGCCTTCAGTTTCTACAGTTTGGTGATGTGCCTATTAGGTCACAATCTCCAGTCCCTGCTGAGGCCGCAGTCTCTGCAGCCTGTACCTCCCTCTTTCTTTGCTCCCCATCTTCTGCCACTCTAGTCCTGACAGGGGGCCCCATGCTCCCTCCGGTCCCCAGTTTGGCCCCTGCCTCCCCCAGGGGGCCCGAGAGCCAGTGCCATAGGGACAGACATACGTAGAGAGTCAGATGACCAAAGTAGTTGGTGGGCCGAGTGTCCTGGGGGCCCAGAGGACAGGTGCAGTAGAAGGGAGGAGGCCACTGGGTCGAGGGCTCTGCGGGAGCAAAGGCGTGAAAGCTGCAGTGCTTAGGGTAACTCAAGAGCAGGGGACAGTTTGGAGCAGCGGGCACACTGGGATCAAGATGGGTCAGCAAGGGAAGGGGCTGTGGAGAGGTCGGAGGCCTTAACGTGCACCCACACCCCGAATGCCCCTTCCAGGCGCCCACTCAGACCCTCGTCTGTCCCTCCCCTGCTGCTCAGCCCCGCAGGAGCCCAGGCAGGGGGTGTGGCTGCTTTGTGAACCAGAGCACAGACCCACCTTTGTTTCCAGCTTGTTTGTTTTAGTATAATTAGGGAAATAAATCAGCACATTCGCTCTGCTTGGGAGCCTGACTTCTAGAAAGAGCAGCTCTGTCTCAGACCAGAGTGGGCAGGGAAGTCTCTGGGGGTCTGAGACCTAGCCCCAGCATTTCTCAGTTTTGCAGGCCGCCTGGGCCTCCCCCTGTCCTGGCAGGCAAGAATCACTGCATCTCTGCGTCTCCTGAGCCTGCAGAGCTCATGCTTCTCCGACTTAGGAGCCCGGAGCAAGTGGTTTGCTAGTCTTCTTGGGGGGTCTTTGAGGCTGGGCAGGGACAAGGGGGTTCAGGGCGCGGGTGAGTCAGAAGCAAGCGGTCATGAGGGCTGCAGGTGTTGTTCATTAAGCCGCACTCCCACCCTTTCCTGGCGTCCCCCGCTGGCCTGGGGCCAGACATGGCAGCCAACAAGCCCATCCCTCTGGCCAGGACCATTAAAACCCAATTAGTAGAAAGAGAGCGGGGTGCCGTCTTTCTCTGCCGGAATGCCAGGGGCTGGGAGAAGGGGCCGTGGGGCCCTACTGAGGCTGACACAGTGGTTCCCCGGAAGCAGCAAAGACTTGGGTTAGAACCTGAGCAGGATTTCTGAGTGGTAAGGAAGGGGGCCAGGGGGTGGGGGCGGGAGGGGGTGGGATCCAGCCCCGGCTTCGTTTGCCCTGGCCATGCCGCCGGGTCACACCCTCCTGCTGGTCGACCATGTGAGTTAAGGGGCTTAGGTGGATGGTACTGACCCACCCACCCCCAGACCTCGAGCTGCCGCGCCGAGGCAGGAACGGATCCTTGAATTGCTGAGTGGTTGGGAGCCCTGGACGGGCCCGTCCCAGTGACGGGGGTGGGATGGGGGGGCAGTGGGGAAACGGGTCTTTACCAACTAGCATGGAAATATTTGAGGCTTGCAGTAGCAGCGCAGACGTGCTGACATGGACCAGGGGAGTAACAGCATCGCGGGGATCAAGGGGGCAGCACCGGCTCCTTCTCCTTCCTGGGGGCGGGGGACTTGCAGTGGGAGAGGGCCGGCCGAGGAGGGGACTGGATGCAATGACCCCGTGATGCTTCCCTCCTGCAGAGTGAGGGTATACGGCTGGGGCACACAGAAGCCCTTTTCTTCCCTTTCTCTGGAGCTGTGGAAGATGGGGGGACTGGGGGCACATATATATAATTGGGGTGTCCCAGCCCTGCAGACCGTGCCCCCAAATCTGCCTCATGGCACAGGTTGGGGGGCAGCGCCCAGCCCACAGCTGCCCTTCAAACCCTTGCAGGGATGTTTTCAGCAATTCCCAAAACTGCTTCCTCAGCTCCTGCCTTGTCTTAGCCTAAGTAGGCCTTCTGGATTTATTAGTTCCGGGGGTGGAAAGAAAACAGCTTCTCCAAGAAGTGTGTTTAGTGCCACATTTCAAACTTCCAGAGTTGATTGAAATGGTAGTTAAAACATTTTAAGGCTCTTAGGTAAAGTTGCATTTGCCTTCTGCACGGCCTGTGTTCTGATATTAACCATTTGCTGTGGTTGCCCCGCTCCATTCCTGGGGGGGCCGTGCTTTATCGAGGACTGTCAGCCCGGTTTCTGGAGGTGGGGCCCCAGTTTCCATCTGGGAGCCCATCTCCTCGAAGCTACCAAGAAGAAAAAGAATGTCGAATAATTGTGCATTTTAATTAAACCTCAGTGTGCACCCTATTGTGGAGATGCTAATATTAAAGAATTCTTTCCACTTCGTAGGAAGCTGGAGTATTTGTTCCCATGTCATTTTTATATTCCTTTTGTGTGGCAATTAATATTTAACTCCTGGGAAATAAAGCTGCCACCCGATATGGTCTTTATGGCCTGGTATTAAAATAACTGTTCCTGATAAACTATTGTAATAAAATATTAGGAAGACCCTGCTGGAAGGGGGTTTAGCTCAGGTATTAATCTACTCAAGGAGCTGGGCCCCGAACAAGACTTTTTATCCTAGTTCATTTCATTTTTCATGATGACACGTCAATGAGCCAAAACGTAATCATAATAACCGAGAAGAAGAGAATATGGTGTATTTAAGGGATGGGGGGGACCTGGTCTGCCTTTCTTCCCTCCCATCAAGCTATTTCCAATTAGGGTGATCACTCAGTTAACGCTGGTGCTTGGAACTTGGCCTTCATCTGCTTACGTCACCTCTAGCCAGAGCATGTCCTTGATGTGAGGGAGAAGGTGAAAAGAGCACATTTGTAGTCCCTGGTAGGAGTCCAGCTCTACCTGGTATCAGCCGTATTTAACTGGGAGACCTAATTTGAGTTTACAAGTGATTACAAGCTGTCCTGTGGGACTCTGCTTACCGATGAATTCTCAAATAAGTTGCAAAACAGTGACGAATTAACTTGTTATGCTGTCAGAATCAATTACTGCAGAAGACAGCTTAACTTCCCGGCCTCTTCTCAGCCCTGCCCCCCCTCAAGCCAGCACCTCCACCCTCTGCCTCACGAGGCTGAATCAAGGGAGGGTGCCCCACCCCAGCCTCCTGTCATAACCAACCTCCCCTCTCCTACTTCCCACCCTCACTTTGCTTTGCTCAAAGTCCCCAGCATGAATTCTGGGAAGTAAATTCTCCAGAGCGGGGAGTGGGGGTGGGTGGGAAGCGAGGGGAGAGGCAGCCTGACATATGGTAACCCCCCACCCCCCAAAAATGATGTTCTCTCCCATGAAGGCTGGGGGAGATTGATTATAGCTGGGGCTTTAAGTAAGATAAACATCCAAAGTCCCCAAGATCTTTCCTCTGCAGCATCGAATGGAAGATGCAATTTATAAATGTTCCCTTAATATTTCTGAAACAGATTGGCCAGTAATTTATAGACTGCAACATTGAGGACTGAATTAATTTTCCTGGTGAGAGAAGGCTGCCTGCAGCTTGAGGCGAGCTCTTCCCTGCATCTCTGAGCAGAAGCAGAGAATGATAGGGTTAGAAGGGACCCTGGAGATCATGAATTCCACCTTCTCTGGGGCTCACATGGGGAAACTGAGGCCCAGGGTCACACAGTGAGTTTCTGGCTGAGTCAGGCCTAGAGCATCAGTGCCCCGAGTCCTAGATGGTACCTTCAGTCTGTGCCCCTTATCAGCAAGTGTTGCCTGCCTTGTGGGGCTTACCTGTCTGTGTTATGGGTCCCTGCAGCCTGATAGCATTGAAGGGTCCGGCTTATTTCTCTGGCTTTTATTTCCTTTCTTCTGAGGAGATGAAATGAAATGGATCAGAAACTTCCAGTGGACTGGGAGGAGTCTGGAAACGTATCCGTATGTCCCCTTGAGATCTTGTTAAAATGCACATTGTGATTCAGCAGCCGGGAAGGGGGTAAAATGTGGGGCCTGGAATTCAGTATTTCTGCTAGCTCTGGTGTGATGTCCCTGCGGCTGTCTGGGACCACAGTTCAGGTACTAATGGCTGGCTCACCCTTTCATGGCCAGCCGCCTCCATGCTTTCCGGAAGCCTTTGACGCACTGTCATGCACTCACACAGTCCTGCTACGCTCAGCGGCTTCCAGGGGTCGGGACGTCCACTCCCTGCCTCTGGCATGCAGAACTTCCTTTTTATTGTGCGTCGTCTCCAGGAAAGAGATGGAAACCTGCCCCCTCCCAGCCCGAGAGGTTCCCAAATCAGAGAGAGGCTCTTCCGAATTTTAAACCCAAGCACTGTGCCCACGTACGGCCTCCCGGTATTGTGATTTAATAACTAGTAATTGAACCACAGATTGGCCCCTTATATTTTCTCGGTCCTGGCATCACGGAGCTTGCTTCAGGGGCAAGATATTTCGTGCGAAAATTGAGCGGAGCCCAGAGTGTTACCAAACATAAATAGCACCGGGTTTATTTTCCAAATGCTGCATATTCTGAAATGAGAAAAGGAATGCTCGGAGCCTGGGAGTCAGAGAGACTGCTCCTTCCCTCCTTGCCCCCGCGTGCGAGTGCACACCACCGAGCGAGGCAGCCTCCTGCCAATTACGTTGTGGCTCACGTCTGAGTGTCTCCTTGTACATGACATTTACGAAGAAAAACACTTGCAAACTAAATGTTTGATTAACATTACGTCTTTTACCATTGAAAATGGGCAAGTATAATTGAAAGCTCGCTCGCTAAGGCTTATGAGTTTCGTGGGAGCCTTGTCCTGGGCCCATGACTCTCCATAGTCCTATCGAGTCCACAGTGCCAATGGCCCACAGTATTTATAGTTCACGTTTCATGAAGTAATTGAGAAGTGCAGGGGTTTGCAGCCCATCAGAGGAGAACTGGTGCAGTTGGGGCGTGAATCTCGTCTAGTGGCAATGGGCGGTTCATGTTGGCCCTTGGGGTTTGTTTGGTTTTTTTTTTTATCAGGATTGGGTTGGTGAAATGTTCTCTTTCCTGTGTGGTTCAATACAGGAGGGATGGTTACCACCCAGTCACCCAGATTTTATGTCTACACCTGCCATTTACCCAGATTCTGTGCCTATATCAGTGATGTCACCTGCTTGTATTGCCAACCTCTAGAGAACAGCCTCTTTGGTGATCTCAGGATAGAGATCTGCATCCGCTGGACTATTGTCTTCTCCTCCCTCCCTTTCTCTCTCCCTCCCACCTTTCCTTCCTTCTTTCTTTCCTTCCTTCCTTCCCCCCTCCCCACTCCCTTCCTCTCTGCCTTCCTTTCTTCCTTCCTCCCTCCCTTTCTTCCTCCCTCCTTTCCTCCCACCCTCTTCCTTCCTTCCCTCCTTTCTTTCATCCTTCCATCCTCCCCTCTCCCTTCTTCCCTGCCTGCCTTCCTTCCTCCTTCCCTCCTTTCCTCTTCCCCTGATCACCCTGTAAACCCGGGGGTACGTCGAGTTTGGGGGGCTGTGTTAATTCTCCTAAGGTAGGTCCCTGTTCAAGGCCCCCTCGGTGTCTAAACGAAGAGTTTCATGAAGAACACACTTGAAGTCCATGTTCACGCATGCACCCTTTGCCAGGCCACTAATTCTGCCCAGGCCACTGGAGAAAAATCCTCATCCAGGTGGCTGTGGACGTGATGTTTAAAGGCTGAGTTGAAGCTGACCTAGTAAAGAGGCTGGAGCAGGGAAGAGAATTAATTCCAGGCAGTGGGAACAGCATATGCAAAGGCCTAGAGTTGGAAAAGCACCCAGCGTGTCTGAGAAATGTTGAAAACTCCATGTGGCAGGAGTGCAGGGTAGGTGGAGGTAAGGGGCAGGAGCTGGAGAGGCCTCTTAGAATCAGGCTCTAAGGAGCCCTCAGGAAGGAGCCCACTGACAGGAAGGACCTGATCGGGTTTGCATTTTCAAGACATGTGGATGACGAGAGTACGGGCTGGACCGCTGTCTCGCGGGGGGCTCAGTGGGGGCTGCAGCCTCAGCCCCGAGGGCTGGCATATTGGAGTCAGAGCCCCTGCTGGGCAGCACTGCTAGGGAGCCTACTGGGAACCAAGCAGAAGTGACAGCTAAGAGTCTGAGGGGAGCAGGGGTGCGGGCCAGGAGGGGAGAGTTGGTGGGAGAAAGGCTAAGGCCTTAGGTGGAGAGCAGAGCTGCCAGGGTGCTGAGGCATAGCCCCTGGCTGGGAATGGAAAGGGGGTTGATGTTAGGTTTTAAGGGCCCCCAGAGTGTCTGGGCTCATATCTCCATTGGTGGGGGCCTCGGCCCTGGGGGTGGTAGCTAAAGATGTCACCAAAGTCAGGATAGCATCTATCAGCGATGCAAGGGAGGTTGGGGACCCTGTGTTCAGTTGGGAGCTAAATATTGGAGAAAATGATGATAATAACGCTATTCTTCCGTGCATATTACACTTGAAAATTTATCTGGGCCGCTTGACCTTGACGAGTTGGCAGGGGTTATTATTACTATTTTGTTGTTGTTCCTGATGGCCATGAGAAACCTAAGGCAAGTTGACTGGACTAGAGTTACGGGAAATGAGGGATGCAGGATTTAAATCCCTGTCTTCTCCTCGTCTAGTGTTCTTACCAGGCATTAGGACTCCCTGGAGCATACTGGTCATCTGTGGCTCTACCTGAGCATTGTTGGAGAGCATAAAGGATGTGAAAAATCATTGCCCTAAGAGAGCTCAGAGTCTTGGTGATAAGGGGTCAGCCCAATGCAGATAGCAACCATGGCAAGGGAGGGCCCGTCTGTCACCCACCCAATCTACCTGTCCACCCGCCGCCCATGGACCCACCTACTTATCCCTCCATCCATCCAGGCACTCACTCGCCTGCCCACCTGTCCACCCACCCATCCATCTGTCCATCCATCCCCTTAGCATTTGTTATAATAATTATAAATTGGGTTATCCAGGGGGCGCCTGGGTGGCTCAGTTGGTTGGGCGACTGCCTTCGGCTCAGGTCATAATCCCAGAGACCCGAGATCGAGTCCCACATCGGGCTCCCTGCTCGACGGGAAGCCTGCTTCTCCCTCTCTCCCTCTGCTTGTGTTCCCTCTCTGGCTGTGTTTCTCTCTGTCAAATTAAAAAAAAATAATAAATCGGGTTATCCACATCCCAAGTGGGTTCTCCCAACTCTGGCTGGATATTAGAATGATGTAGACATTAAAAAATACTGCTGCCCAGGCCCCACCCATTCCAGTTCATTTGGTGAAGGGTGGGGCTAGGCTTTGGCAAAAAAAAAATTTAAGCTCCTTGGGGATTCTAATATGGAACCAGAGATGAGAACCCTCAAAAGAGGTTCAGCAGCTCAAGGATCAGAGGGCTGGTGAGGATGAGGGCTGGGACAGTCAGTGAGCTTCAGCTCTGGGAAGGTCCAGAAGTCCTTAGTACAGCCTCCCATTTCAAAGATGAGGAAACTGAGTCCCAGCAATGGGACGACAGGTCAGTATAGAGTCAAACTTTGGCCTCTTATCCTTGTCCTTGTCCTCTCAGCTCAGGGGACCTTCTCCATCCTCCTCATGGTGACAGGAAAAGTACAGGAAGGTGGCATGATTTGAGTGGGGCTTTGAGTATTGGGCGGGCCTGGGATAGGTGGGGGGGAGAGAGGGATTTTGAGTACGAGTGACAGCATAGCCGAGGGTCTGGACCAGGAATGCGGGTGCTGTGTATGCTTTCGAGGGCTCTTCCAGTGCATGAAACACTCCGCTGCCCAAACTCCCTGGCCTCCCCCCTGTGGAGCACCCTGCTTGGGCCCCACGCCTTCCATGGGTTCTGCCGTCCCCTGAGGGAGTGCCAGGCCCCCGAGCCCCTCAGCTCAGCACCCAGGCAAGGAGGAGGGCTGAGCCTGTTGCAAGGAGGAAGCTGAAACAATTCCTCTGCTCTGATTAGGAGGGGTAATAGCTCTCGTTGAGGAGCAGTGTTAAGGTGAAGGCGGGGGTGATGGATACTCGCCCCCCACCTCTGCCCACATAAATCTCACCTGTGCGCCTCGGGTGCCTCCTCATGATGCATGTATGAGATAAATTCTCCAAATCTGTTTTTGTGCCGTCGCCAGCAGCCTGCCGATGGAGTGAATAAGAGTTATAGCCGCCATAATGGCATCACTTATGAGGGGCTAAAAAAAGCAAACATGTCCACACAGTTCTTATAAATCTGTCATAAATGTGGGCTCCAGTTTCGGAGGAAGCCTCCCCAGACTGCACTGTGCCCTCACTGGCCCTGGAGCTCGATGAGTGACCGGGCGGGCAGAGCCCAGCCAAGTTCACGGCAGGGGCAGGGCTAGGTGCTGAGATGACCATGCCCGGTGAGCACTGCCCTGTGGCTTCCTCCCTTCCTCTGAGTTCTGAGCCCTAGTTGACCACAAGCCCTGAGGGCCCCCAGAGCCCCGCCCCAGAGGCTCCAGCCCCCAGCGGCTGAATGGTCGCAGCCGTCAGCACCTTGCCCCAACTTACCCCAACAACTCCAGGGTGCAGAGACCCTTGAGAGAAGGCTGGCTTGGGGTGAGCCAGCCCTCCTCTTCCTCCTGTACCTCTTTCTCCTGGGCGGAATCGAGCCACGTTCCTCTGTGGGAAAGGGGCTCTTGGACCTGGTAGGTGCTGGCTAGACCAGGTCTCAGAGTGACCGTGTGGACGTCTGGTGTCCATGGCGGGGGGAAGGGGCTTGGAGGAGGAAGGGGCTCGCTGGCCTGCGGGTGGGAGGCGGGGAGACTCAGCACCCTCCCCACCGCAGGCTCACGTCACAGCCTCTCCTCCGTGTCCTCACTCTCTGTCCCCTAACTGAGGCCTCAGTCTCCCCACCTGCTGAGTAGAAACAATAATAATAAAAGGAGCTCACTGGTAGGATGCTGTGAGAGGTGCATGAGCTAATGCCAGTGAAAGTACTTTGCAAGGGTTCGTCACAGGTTTTTTCCTCTGGGGCTCATCTCTCTCCGGGAAAGGGGCCTGAATCCTGTGCCTCTAACTGGGGACCGTCAGTTTCTCCCGGGAGAGAGCGCTTAGCCCCTGCTGCAGTTAGACTAATGATCATGTACAGCAGGCGTCCTCTCATCCTAAGATAGGCTTTAAGCCCCCAAAAGGTAGTATCGGCTTCTGAAATGGCTAGAAATCCCAGCTGAGCTGCATTCCAGAACTTTCTTAGGGTCATATTGGGCCCCTATCTGGGGAACTTAAGGACTCAGTTTCTCAGGGTGGAGGTGAGGGTGGTGAGGACCTCTCGCCTGAGTTACTGCCACAGCCTCCTCACTGCTCTCTGCCTGTGTCTCTGAGTGCCTGAAATCTTTCCACAAAGCTGCCTGTGTGGGCCTTTAAAACACTGTGCAGGGCATGCCATTTCTCCCAGGGCTCCTCACAGCATGCAGAATAAGAGCCAAAGCCTTTTGAAGCATGTGTAACCCTTTGTAATCTTTGTTCACTCGTCTCCAGCCTCACTGACTTCCTTGCTGTCCCCTGTACATTGCACGCCTCTCTTGGCAACCTCAGGGCCTTTGCACTAACTGTTCTCCCTGCCTCTGTGGCTCATTCCTTATTGCCATAGGTCTTTACTCTTCTCGGTAAGGCTGTTCCTGCCTAAAAGTGTAAGTGCAAGTCTTCTGCTCCAGTGTGCCCTGTCCCCCTTTCCCTCCCGCATTTTCTCTCCAGCACGTTGCACAATTGATATGCCACATATTTATTTTGTTTCTCTGTCTTCTTACTAGAATGTAGGTTTTATGAGGACAGGGACTGGGTCTGTCCTATTCTGTGTTGCATCCACAATGCCAAGAACCACAGTGCTGAGAACATTGCCTGACACATAATAAGCCTGTGGTAAATGTTAGCAGCCTGCATGGGTAAATGGGTGGAAAGATGGACAGATAGATGGACTGCAGAATCAGGCCCCTGGCTAGGCTGGAGGACAGGCACCATGTCGGCAGGAGGCAGAAGGCTGGACACAGTAACCATGGGAGGAGGGTGGGCCAGGGGCAAAAGGCAGACCAGTTCCTTGGACTGTGAGGGAGTGAAGCCTCTGGGCCCACCCCAGACCAGAGCCATCCTTCCTGCCCCTCTTCCTGGCATGGACCAGAGCTTTGAGAGGGTGTAAAGGTACAAAATCAGCTGTATCTGGAACCTGCATGTATAAAACGTCCCTCGGTCCCTGGCGGTCACTTCTCCAGAAAAGCCGGCAAACCTGTTAAAATGCTGCTCCACCCACACCCTGTAAAGTATGCAAATGACCCAGGCTGGGAGAACACATCCGCAGGCTCCGAGTCCCCATTAAAAAACATTGCCTCTCTTGCCGCTGCACTCGGCTTGCGGATTCTAAATGTCAGATAGTTCCCCCAGTGAAGGCAGGCAGAAGGTTGAAAGGTTAGCCTTCTTCGGAAGCTAATTGCCACCGGTAAATTAAAACTATGAACACACCATCCCCTTTCCTTTGTCACCTCTCCCCCCAACCCTGACCCTTCCCCTGGCCAGGGGACCCTGGATCAACATGGTTTGAAACCCAGAGTTGGAACGTAAAGTACAATTTTTCTGCAATGAGGCGGATGCTGGGGAATAAGTTCCCACCTCCCTCAAAATGAGGGGGTCCCGGTGTGGATTGCAGAAGCCCACACCCCCCGGTTCCAAAGCCACACGTGCTCAGAGGGTGCGGCAAGCCGTTTGGGGGCACAGGGGCTGTCTGCCTCAGACCTTAGCTCCCTTCTGCAGCCCTTCCATCCTGTGCAGGAAACCCCTTGGTGGTCTCTTCTGAGAGCTGGACTGAGAAGCATCAGAGTGCCTTGGTTTCCCTAACTATAGAATGGGGGGGATGAGAGCATGCTTCTCAAAGGGCTATTTTGACATCCATCGGGAGTAAGGCCTGTGCACAGTGCTCACTCAGTGCAAAGTCCCTGGAAGTTTGCATCAGCGATGGCAATTCGGATTTTGTCTTTTAGTTCTAGTGCCTCCTGGAACTTACAGTATCATTGGTGGGGCATGTTAACCTCCAGTGGGCTCCCTCGCCCATCTGGGACCCTGGGTGGCCAGACCTTCCCTCTCTCTCTGTGTGCCCCCAGGAGGGTGGCAGGCCGGGCAGGCAGCCCAGGCGGTCAGCCTGCAGAGGCCGGGCCCAATGTCTCCACGCATTGTGTCCTTGGAACATCAGAGAGAACCAGGAGGCAGGTGTACTAGGCAGGGGAGGGGAGCCGAGGCGCACAGGTAGGCTTGCCCACGGCCCCATAGCTGCCATGCCGTGTAGAGCCATGCGCTAGAGAGAAGCCGTCTTCGCTTATCAAAACTCCACTTTTTTTCTTTGAACCTCCCAGAGAAGGGCTCCTTCCAGGTCCCCCACTGATGACAGTGCGCAGGATCTAGAAGCTTAGAGAGACTCATGGAGCTCACTGATCCTCACTCCTCTGAGGCGGCTCCATGGTCTGCAGGGAAACAAATACTCCTCCAGTGAGAAATGACTCAACATCCCCTCGGGCTCTGATCATCCCGCCCCAGGGCCCCACGTGGCAATTTCTGCTGTCGGTTACACTGCTGCCCACTGCAGGACATGTAGACTGGGGAGCCAGCCCAGGGCATGGCCCGTGGGGCAGGCAGCCTGGCATCTTGCTCTGGCCAGACTCTCCCAGGCTCCCCCAAGTCCTGCCGGCTGTCTTCCGAACAGTGTCACAAGGGTGGAGCTTGTGGGCTAGGGACAAAGGGGTTCTAAGGGGAAGGATGGGAAAAGAACTGAAGAAGGTACCTGGGATAGATAGGTATCTGTTCTAGATACTGTACATTTATCTCGGTGCAGTGAAGTGGGCCAGTAATAAACAGGTCATTATAAAGTCAGGAGACCCAGGTTCATCGTACCTCAGCGGCGTGTGTGCGCGTGCGTGCGCGCGTGCGTGCGCGCTCATGTTCATGGGCACAGATTTCATTTGATCCTTACGGTGAACCCACGAGGAAGGCAGGATCCATTCTTTTTTGTAGATGAGGACCCAAAGGCTCAGAGAAGATGAAGACCTTGCCTGGTTAGCAGTTGGTGGAGGGAACAGCGCTTCAGAGATGTGGAGTAAATGACTCAGGACCACACAGCTAGTATAGCGCAGGCTGGGGTTCAAAGCCGGTTCTGTCTGCCAGGAAAAAAAATAAAGGGCGCCTTGCTACAAGCAACTGCACAAGAGCTGCGGTTTTTTTACCTTTTTATTTTTTAACTTGAAATTCAATTAATCAACATGTTGTATTACTGGTTTCAGAGGCAGAGGTCAGTGGTTCGTCAGTCTTATAGAACACCCAGTGCCCATTCCATCCCGTGCCCCCCTTAGTGCCCATCCCCCCGCCCCCTCCCGGCCAGCAACTCTGTCTGTTTCCTATGCTTAGGAGTCTCTTACGGTTTATCTCCCTGTCTGATTTCATCTTGTTTTATTTTTTCCTCTCTTCCTCTATGATCTTCTGTTTTGTGTCTTAAATTCCACATTTACTGAAATCATATGGTATTTGCCTTTCTCTGATTGACTTATTTTGCTTAGCAAAATACCCTCTAGTTCCATCCATATCGTTGCAAATGGCAAAATTTGGGGGGGCTTTGATGGCTGGTAGTATTCCTGTGTGTGTGTGTGTGTGTGTGTGTGTGTGTGTGTGTGTGTGTGTGACGTCTTCTTTATCCAGTCATCTGTTGATGGACATCTGGGCTCTTTCCATAGTTTGCTTATTGTGGACATGGCTGCTGGAAACATTGGGGTGCACGTGCCCTTTGGATCACAACAGCTGTTTAAATGCTTGCCCTAAATAGCAGACACTTGGACCTTCCTTCCTTGATAGGTGAGGTTTTGCCTCCCAGGTCCCTCTCTTGATGGGCAGAGGGGCGGCACACCAGCCTAGATGGCTCCCTTTAGACCCGAATTTTGGGTCTGCTGTGCTGGGAGTCAAAGGAACTCTAGGAGACGAGCTCCTCACTTGGTGCCCTCCCCTGCAGCGGGCCCCTGGGGAGGACCCTCCCTCCCTCCTTTACCCCGTTCCTGACAGGGGGCACTAGGGAGCGGGGTGTGGACTTCACTGACTGCTGGTGCCTACGTGAGCTTTGGGCAGAGCCGACGAGCCAGAGGCGAGTAAAAGGTGACCCTGGGACAGTGCCTGGAATGGACCAGCTGGCAGCAACTGGCTCCCCATCCTGCCACTTTCGCCTGCCGTGCCTGGCGTCCTGCCACTTAGGACCTTTATACAAAAGCCCTGCTGAGTTCTGTGGCCCAGGACTCTAGGTTCGGACAGTAGAGGAGATCTGATGGGGTTGTATGCTCTCCCCCGCTATGGGAGGTGCAGGAGCCTTGTGTTGAGAGGGGGAGCCACAAAATTGGAACTGCCTGGATTTCTGACTCACTGTCTGCCTTAGAAAGCTGCCTGGACCCACAGTAGACTTTGTATGAGCCAAACAGAAATCTTTGTGGTGTGGCTCCTTCTAGGTTAGGGAATTGTTTGTTACAGCAGCATCACCCAGACTCTCCTGACAATTGCACTTCCTCATCTTGCATTGTTTGGGCTTTGCTGCAGACTGTCCCCGCTGCAGAGCACTGGGGCCGGGACTTGACTCTGGTTCTACATCCTGTGGACACGAGCCTCCCAGTTAATACGCTTCCATGCTCCTTATCCTCCAGTTTAATTTCAAAGACCAACTGGCTCCAAAGGCAGACAGAAGAGGACTTTCCATCACCAACTTACCCTTGTGAGGACACTCCTGGGGCACTTCCTGGGACCCTGTCTCTGTATGTGGCATTGGGGGTATTGAGATGGACACTATCTCTTTCTGCCTTAAAGGAGCCCACAGTGTGGGGGGAGCGCAAAGAGCACACATTGTGATAATGGGCGGCGGATGAATGGATGAATACATAGATAGCAGATGGGTGGGTAGGTGGGTGGGTGGGAGGATGGATAGATGGATGAGGGGTGGGTGGATGATGGATGGATGATGGATGGATGATGCATCAGTAGGGAGAAAGATGAAAGAAACGATCCTTGATTCAGTGCGTGCTGTGGGCAAGGCTCCTTCTTGTCTGTTACTTTCCTTAATGCCAACAGTGCTGTGAGGCAGATATTATTTTCCCCATAACAGAGATGTCTCTTTCGTATGAGCTCTTTTGTATAAGCTCCCCAAGTACAGAAGCTTCCTTGCATTTCTCAGATTACTGCTTTCTCGAGGAAGTATTCTTAATACTCTTTCCTCCACCCCATGCCCACTGCACCAAGTTTGGTTTTATTTGGAATATTTAAAATATATACAAAAGTAGAAGAAGAATGTGAATCCGCCATGAGTCAGCCGCCGTGAGTCTGCTGCCGGCCAGTCCTGCTTCCCCTGCATCCCAACCTGCTTTCCCTCGTCCAGGTATCAGTTTCCCTGTAAACAGTGCATCCTACAGTTGCCTGTCTCTGTGCATCTTTCCCCCTCTAGGGTTGGCATCATGGTCTTTTTCATCCTTGGATTTCTAATGCTTGGTTGACTAGAAGCGGCTCAGGATGTATTTGTTGAGCGGATAAGCGACTGAGTTTTGCACGAGGCCGTTAGCAGGTGCGCGGTGCACGGGACCGTCTCCGCATCAACCGGGATAGCCCCGTGGCCAGCCCTTTTGGATGGCATGCTCTTTAGATTCTGCCTGTGTGTGAGAGCTTTTTTGTTGAAGAAATCCGGGGCTTTGGGGGCGGCCAGTAAGGCCTTCTCAAATATGGCTTCTTTTGTAGCAACATCTCGAGAGCATGATTACGTTAGCTGTGCAAACGTGCAGGCAGAGGGCCGCTGGGCCGCACGCTTCCCGGTGTTAGTGTGAATCTGCCCAGAAGTCCCTCAGAAGCCCTGCCAGGAGAGCAGATGCGGCCAGTGCAGGACCCGCCTACCCCAGGACGCCCCCAGCATCCCAGCTGGCCTGGCAGTGCCTGCTTTATTTGCCTCTGATTTCAGCCCGAGAGTAGCCCCAAGGGGCAGTTGGACATGACTGTCAGGTTACCAGCTACTACTGAACACCTACTGGGTGGAGACAAGAGGGAATAAGACCCAGACCCAGCCTCAATGAGTTTGCAATCTACAGGGACAGGGAAAGTTCTGGAAGAGGGCATTTGCCCTGGAAATAGCATGAACTCAGCCCAGCCTGGTTGTCTGAAGGGCTCTGTTCCCTCTCTCTGCCCTTGGCTGGCTCCCTAACCCAGAGAAGGGTGGGGACAGCCCCTTCAGAGTTTTGAGACATACCTTGTTATGGGCTGAATTTTGTCCCTCTCAAAAAAGATATGTTGAAGTCCTAACCCTCAGCACCTCAGTATGGCCTTAAATGGAAGTGGGGTATGATCACTTCAATGAGGATGAGGTCCTGTGGGAGCAGGATGGGTCTGCGACCCAACAGGTCCAGTGTCCTTACAAGAAGATGGCTATGTGTAGTCAGAGACGCACAGCAAAGGCAGAGACGGAGCGCCTGCTGCGGCACGCGGCCAGACAACGCCAAGGCCTGCCCGCAAATCACGGGGCCGGAAAAAGACAAGGAAGGAGTCTGCTACGGTTTCCGAGGGAACCCGGCCCTACTACCGCCTTGATTTCAGACTTCTAGCCTCCAGAACCAGGAAAGAATTTGTTTCCATTGTTGGTGCTTTGTTACGGCAGCTCTAGGAAACTGATCTATTCCCCCCAGGGCTCTTAGCATCCCTGGGAAAAAAAGTCTGTTCCCTGCAAGTTTATCGGAACCTCTCTTGGCCTCATTTCCCATCTCAGCCCTGACCAGCTCCCCTGGGTGGTGGTATCTGTGCGTCTTCTCTCTTGCATGAGCAACGACCTCCTTCTGTTTGGCCTTAAGCTGTTGTTCTCAAGTTTCCCGTTTGTCCTTGGGGTCGGGGACCTTCTAAACCGGCCCCTGCGCACCCTGGTTTGATTCCCAGCTCTGCCACTTTCCTGGGTGACCTTGGGCAAATGACTTAACTGCTCTGTGTCTCAGTTTTCTTATTAACAAAATGAGGGTGACAATATTGGTATTTAACGCATAGGGTGCTTAGAAAGGTTAAATGAGTTAATACAGGTATTGGCGTACTTTTTCCGGAAAGGGCCAGATAGTGAATATTTTAGGCTTTGTGAGCTACATGAGAGATTTCTCTCACGACTGCTCAACTTTGCCATTGTGGAGTGAAAGCAGTCTCAGACAATCTACAAAGGAATGGCTTGGCTGTGGCTCAATAAAACTTTATTTGTAAAAACAGATAGCGAGTCAGATTTGGCCCAGAGGCCGTAGTTGGGCGCCTTGGAATCACGGGTCTGAATCACTTAGTCGTGTGTGTAGCACAAAGCCTCCCTCAATACATCGGAGCCGTTATCATGTGGCTCTTCAGAAGTTACAAAACCCTTTCTCACACATAATTTTATTTGCTCTCACATGGGTATCCCTGCTTTAGAGACAAGAAACTGAGGTCCAGGGACGTTCTCCGTCAAGCTCTGCAGGGAGCCTGAGGTGGAGAGCTTGTGTCTTCTGCTCAGTAGCCCGTTTGCTCACCCTTCCAGCTCACGGTGGGTGTCAGGGTTTCTCTCTTTCCCAGCTGACCAATTTACCAAGGTCCTGTTCTGTGCTCAGAGTTGTGCTAAGTTTAGAGAGCGAGAACCAGAGATGTTAAGAAGCACTCAAGGAAATTAAAAATTATGGTTCCTGCACCAATTTTCTGAAAACTGGCTTCTTACTTATGTAATGGAATAACACGCCTACTTCTTTCAGAGCTTTTCTTTCTTCCATGTGGTCATTCTTGCTTAGTTTCATGCCTTCAGGAATGCAGCAAACATGTACTGAGGACCTACTATGTGCCTGGTACTCTGCTGGGGGCAGGGATACAGCCAGGAACAGATGGATGCAGTACCAGGCAGGGATGCCACCAAACTTCAATGAACCCTTTGTGAAGACTGCAGAAAGACAGCCCTCCCTCTGAGTGGACACAGCCCCCGGGGCAAGCTGAGGGCAGACTGAAGATCAGCTCATTTCCCTTTTTGGCAGGCACCTTGAGCAGTGCACAACTCACACAACCATACAGAGTATTCCTATTCCTTTGTTCCCTAGAGCTTGAGTCTGGTAGAGTTTTGAGGCATGGAAGTGAGCGATTACAGTAGTGCTATGAGTTCTCCAAAAGAGAGGAGGGTACCGTGCTCGAGGATGCTCTCAACTTTCCTCCCCATCTGCTGCCTTCTGACTCCCCATTTGGAGCTGCCACCTCTGTGCCCATATAACCAACCATCAGCACCCCCACTGAAGAGTCCCTGCCTCACCTTGTAGCGCTGGGAGGGGGCACCACCTGGAGGACTGAGTGCGCATTTGCTGTGAAATACACTTCCCGATGTACCCAGTCCACATTAATGTGTGCCATTAAAAGATGATCACTGTGTGGGAAAGAGGCCGGGGAAACATCAGTGCAACATCTGGAATTATTTTAGAGACCTGATGGAGAGCCAGTCTGTGACTGCCAGACTTTCTTTCTGCAGCTCCCACCACTGGCAATGGGTATTGATTCTGAGCGCCGTAGATGCACCTGGGCCATGCCACCGCACTCAGGAAGCCCTCCCAGACTGCTCCAGGGCATACTCCTTTCTCCCCTCTTGGAATTGTTGGCCTTTAACCACCTGGCATTCGGAAACGTCTCAGTTGGGTTACATTTCTCTCCCCAGTTGGGCTGTCAGCCCCTCCAATACCACGTTTGACATCGTCCATGCCACCTCCATGAACATCAAAAGCTACCAGCTCCAGCACTGTACCTGAAGGGCAGGCACTTACCTTGCTAAGCAGTGAGATGGGTGAGAGCTGGCTCCCACCTCATCTCCACCGGGCCCAGCTCAGGACCCTCAGCCGATGGCTCCACCCCGCCTGGAGGTAGGGGCTTGAGGGTCTGGGCTGGGGTCCTGGACCCTGCCGTCCGGTGGAGAGAGCAGAGCTGGGGAGTTTGAAATTGCCGAGACCTGGATTTCAGGTTCCACCCTGGTGCAGCCCCTTGGGCAGGCCATGCGATCTCCCTGGGCCCCTTTTCCCATCCGTAAGTGGGGCTCGTGCCACCTTCTTTCGTTTGCAAGAACTAGGTGAGCTGGTCAAAGTCAAATGCATAGCTTTCGTTAGGAAGCCATAGCAGAAGGGCGCCAGGGTGGCTCAGTCGTTTAAGCATCTTCCTTCACCATGATCCCAGTGTCTTGGGATCCCAGTCCCACACTGGGCTTGCTGCTCAGCAGGGAGCCAGCTTCTCCCTCTGCCTGCTGCTCCCCTGCCTGTGCTCCTTCTCTCTGTCAAATAAATAAATAAAAATCTTTAAAAATAAGAAAGTAAATGGAAAGCCACAGCATATGTCTGTCCTCTCCCTCTTCCCTTATCGCGAGATTGGGCTCGCAGGTATGGCGTTAGGCTGCATACCAAAAACATTGAACTCCCCTCCTCGGCTACTAGCAGTACCTGTTCTGAGCAAAGCATCTCCCCTCCTCGGCTACTAGCAGTACCTGTTCTGAGCAAAGCATCTCCCCTAGCCTGTTGGCATGCGTGAGTCCTGCAGTCCTGCCTCTGGGCATTTCCCTGGATGGTGTCCTCACTGTGGAATGAAAGCTTCTCTCCCTCTTCTGCTGCTCAGATCTGCTCATGGGAGATGTTGCAGTGCAGCTGTGAATCCTGGCATTCCAAAAACTGCATCCCATAGCTAGCTACCTTGTGACCTTGTCTTAAGTGGACCCGTTTATCATTCATTCCTGATTCAACAGGTCTGAGGCAGAGCCTGAGACTTTGCATTTCCAACAAGCTCCCAGGAGACACCCCAGCCGGTGCTGCTCTCTGGGGACCATGCTTTGTGGGCTGTCTCCCTAGTCTGACCACACCAGCGGGAGTGTGTGCCGTGAACCAGCTGGGAAGCCCCACAGGGGCTGAAGGGTTAAGCCAGGCCTTCCTTGCTACTCCTGTTTCTTCCCCCCTCCCCTCCCGCCTTGGAGCCAGGTGCAGCTAGGCACAGGTGCCAGTGAGACCCAGGTGATTGGATTAGTGAACTTGGCTCTGTCCCCCATCAGCTGCTCCGGGAAACTGCATCGTATGTTGGAAAGAACAAAGGCTTAGAGGCCAGAGCTGGGTTCAGCCTGGCGCCTGTTCCCGACAGGGATGACCTTGAGCTGCTGCCACTGGTTGTAGCAGGAGCAGTGGCGACCTTGCTCATCTGGGCCTCGGCTTGCTCGTCTGCAGAGTGGAGGCAACGGTGTCCTCCTGGCACCTCTCACGTGTCCTCTAAGGATGTGGTTGAAATGGCTTGGTTGTGCTACAAGCAGGACCACTGTCCCCAGTGTGAAGGAAGAGGAAGGAGTGAACACTGAGCTTTAACAACACGAAGATACAAGACCCTGGCCACAGAGGGTGCTTTGGGGAGTCACATCTTTAAACCTCTCCCCATTTTTTAGAAGAAGAAACTGAGGCTCAGAGACCAGGAAGTGACGTGCTTATGGTTGAATAGCAAAACTGGGAGAAGATTCCAACTGTCCTCTGAGCCCTGCTCTTCCCTCCATACCAGAGTGTAAACGTCCCCCCAGTGCAGGCCTCAGGGGCCCTACCTCTCCCTGTCACCCCATCTTTACAGAGAACCAGGAGTGGTCCTCGATTTATCATCCCTAACCCTCTTAGGAAGCTCCCATTCTTAATCTTCTTAATTACTCCTTTCTTTTTTTCCCCCTGGTTCTTTCTGGGCTTGTCTCCTTTTCTGTCTCTCTAAGCCAAGACTGAGACAATTAAAAATTTTTATTACATATAAAACCGCTTTGGTAAGTGCTGCCATTAGTGGATAATAAAAGGGACTTTTTTTGAGTGTTGCAACCAGCTGTTTTGACCTTTCCTATCAATTGCTCAAAATTTGAGGTGTGTCAGATTGAGAGTGCTTCCCGTCGTCTGTGTCCCCGGTGTCGGCCCTGCTAAGGAAGGACCCTCCCAGGGAGGGAGGGAGCCCTGGACAGACAGCGCCAGCAGCATCTCGTCTATCCCCAGAGAGCTTCAGTCTGCTAAGGGATGTGAACTTGCTTCCTCCCCACCTCAGGGAAAATCACTCTCATGAGGAAATTGGGGCCAGCCTGCAGAGGACTGCCAGGATGATGGGAGAGACCCAGAGGGAAGTGTGGCATTATCCACTGTTCTGATCGAAGAACTCTCTCCTGAACTTGAAACCCTCCTCCCTCCTGGGAGAGAGTGTCCAGGCTTCTAATAGCTAACCCCCCAGGAGCACTGACTATATGCTAGGCACTGTTCTAGCTATTTGTACTAGTAGTGGGGGCTGTTCTTATTCCTGAGGAAACTGAGGCACAGAGCAGTTAGGTTGCCTGCCTGAAGCCAGCCCCCAAGGAAACAGCAAGCTCAGACATGAAAACTGGCAGGCTGCTGTTGGCAGACTGTGAGCTCACTCAGCCCGTGACTACAGTAGGTGCTCAATAAATGCTTACTGAGCCCCTGGCTCAGCAAGTATGAGATAGAAGTGCTCAATGCTTCAGGATGTTGGGTGCCTGGGAGAGTCGAGAATCTTCATGGAGAATGCAGGCTTCGATCGGAGGGCTGGGGGCTGCAGACAGTCTCTGGCTCACCTGCCCAGCGTCGCCCGCGCTTGGCCAGTAGCACGAGCTTGGAACTGCTGCCTGTAGGCCATCTGTGCGTAGGTTAACAGCCACGAAGTGTCGTTACCAGTGTGGCGTGCTAAGAAGTAGCTCAGATGATTGCCGGTGATGCGGGTAGCTGCCCCTCCCCATGCCCAGCAGTATAGCTTCTGCCTCTGGACTTCTGCAGGACGTCCCTGGGGCCTGGGAGGACCCAGAGAGGAAGGGAGAAGGGCGAAACACAGGTATTAGGGAGAGGAAGAGGAAGTTGGTGGAGGCCTCTGATCCCATCCCATGTGCCCGGCACATGGGTGTTTACCGTGGGGATGAATGGGAGGTCATTGGTCATATGCCGCTGAGTCTGGCTGCAGGTGAAGCCCACCAGGCCTCGCTTCCTTCCTCTGCCTCCTAGGGCTTGCCTTTAGGTCAGAGAGATGTGGGCTTCAAAGAGCTACGTGGCCGTGGGAGGTGCAGTGTGACTTGGAGTCAGAGAGCCTGATGGAGAAGTCTAAGCGGGCGGGAAGGCTCACGGCAGCTCTTTGTCACAGCGAGACGGAGGCCACATAAGCACCCGGCCTGCGAGCGCTACGTGGCCAGACCCGCGCATTCCGTGGAATACCGTGTGGCGTGGAAACGGAATGAGACAGAGCTGTATGTGAGAACACGGATCATTCTCTGAAGCGATGCTGAGGACAAAAGCGAGACTGCCTTAGCTAGGGTTCCATGAGAGCAGATTGGGAGCTGTCCCCAGGGGCCGGAGGGGGGGGAACAGAGGGAGAACAGGGAAGGGGAAAGCCAGTCAAGGGGCGTCATGAGTGGGCCATTGGGGGTGGGGGGCCTCTGCCAGGGCCTCTGAGGAACCGGGGAGCACGCCCATGGGAAACGGGCCCTGACAGAGGGAAGTGGAGTGGCTGTCCAGGGCCTCTGTCCCCCGTTGCTCGGGAACCCCCCGATGCTGGCTCTCAGCCCCTCTGGCTGTCCCTGCACGAGTGAGCACCTGCAGGACTGGGGAATGAACCCTGGGGCCAAACAGCGGAGACTCCATGGGGCTGAAGTTGGAGGCTGGTGGGGTTCCCTGAGTGGTCCCCACAGCTGCGCCGAAGGCAGGGGGGCCGAGGCACGAGGTGCAGATTCTGTGCGTGTCCATCAGCTTGAAGACGTGCGAAAGTCCAGCTGATGTTGACAAGGGATACACAGGTGGTAAAGACCCATGGACAGTCCTGACAGTGACGAGCATCACACTCGGGACGCCGGCTCCCTCTGGGAAGACAGAGAAATGCAATCAGGAGTGAACTGCGAGACCTCAGGCGCAGCGGTGATCGGCCTTTTCTTCTTGAAGCTGAGCGGTAGTGACGAGCCCGTGGAGTGCACGCGGAGGCCCCTGTGATGTGCAGTGAGGGCGGTTCATGGTGGACGCTGGGTGAGAGCCTTGGCTTGGGAGGGAGGTCTGGCTGTGGACCAAGCAGGGGGCGTGAGCAGGGGAGCTAAAGGGAGGGGAAGGCTGTACTGTGGGCAGCCCAGACCGGGAGCTGGGTGCTTAACTGACTGAGCCACCCAGGCGCCCCTGAGCACTCTGTTATTATCAACCCGTTTTACACCTTTGGAAACAGGCCCAGAGAAGACATGTAGCTGCCCAAGGTCACATGCCTAGCAAATGGTGGGATGTTGATTTGAGTCAGCTTTATGCCAAAGCCCAGTTCTCCCAGTTCTCCCAGTTCTCCCATGATTTGCATACAGATGCTCTCTCCCCAACCCCTGGAAAGTTGCTGAATGTGGCCGTCAGTAGTACTTCTGTTGGAACGGTGCATCATTCTCCTCCTGCACATCGCCTCTGATCTGTTGGTGGTAGAGTGCTGCATCCAGGGGGAACCCCGGGCCAGGCCCAGTGGGGGAGAGTGCAGTGCTCCGCGAGCAGTGTTGGCCGAGAGGGCCTTGTGTTCCCTGCCCCTGCACCCGGGCCCCTTCCCCAAGGCCACTGCCGGCGTACTCAGTGCTGCGTCCCAGCAGGGGAAACCAGCTGGGCCATAGAAGGGCCTCCCTGGGCACAAGCGAACCAGGTCGCCCTGCCCCTCACCTCGAGGAGCGAGCTACTAACCAGGGGTTAGTGGGCGCTGAGAAGGCCCTCCTTTCCGTGCAGAAGTGAAGGGACTTTTACTTGAGCAGGACACAGAACCCATCAAAAGCTGCTTCTAAGGCCTTCTAACTTTGGTCCTGATGCTGCCAGATGACAGAAGGGAGACCCAGCTTCCCTCCCCTTGGACAGGGTCCAGTACTCTTATATCCAGCTGACCCTCCCGGGGGTTTGGGTTACGGGACAGGATGGACAAAACAAGTAGGCCCCAGATCCCACTAGCCCTACTAAAAGTACATGAGCCCTTTCAGCTCTCCATTTATTTTTCCCTGAATGGGAATCAGGCCCTGGGTCAGATCCTCAAACCAAGTCTGGGAGTTAATTAGGCATGTAATGCTCGTTAGCAGTAATGAACGTTTCTCACTGAAGTCCTTGTGCAGCGTGGCAGGGGATGTGGCCTCTGGGGAGAATCGAGTGTGGGGTACACATCATGCGTGTTTGCATAGCATGAGTCTTTGGGAGTGAGTGTTACACGCTCAGTTTTTGATGTGTGTGCAGCACGGAAGCGTGGTGTCTGCT
The DNA here is from genome assembly GCA_004023965.1 of Spilogale gracilis. Classification (NCBI taxonomy): domain Eukaryota; kingdom Metazoa; phylum Chordata; class Mammalia; order Carnivora; family Mephitidae; genus Spilogale; species Spilogale gracilis. The sequence continues at coordinate 310 of PITA01011295.1, read as the reverse complement.
GGACATAGTCGGGAACGGCTGCGGTTTTGCATGCGGCCCTCCCGTAGGACGTGTATTACTAGCGTGTGGCCTGGGGTATGTCTGCGAGCCTGGGCTCAGGTATCTGAGCCTGAAGGACTTTGTCATTGTCAGAGGCAAAGATTGCTGAGAATTCCCATGACACTGGGCAGAATTATGATCCCGCTTAGCACTGAGATAACATTGGTTGGAGAAAGGATGGATGAAAAATGTCCCCGGGAATAGAGAAAGGAATTCAAGTGGATCAGCAGAGGATGAGCTGGGGTGCGGGAGACAGGAAAGACTACCTGAT
>PITA01011294.1:40805-67632 GCA_004023965.1 Spilogale gracilis | reverse complement strand
GGGGGGGGGGTCTGCGCCCGGCCCACCGGGTGTAGAGAAACGGGAGAGAAAGGCAGCGGCATAAAAATAGAATCCATGCCTGCTGCTTTCACGGCTGCTGCAGTGGAGGCGCATGGTGGCAGCAGCCGCGGGAAAAGAAAAAAAAAATTTTTTTATGAAAGACCCCCAGCAGGTAGCCAGCAATAGCTTTAACAGTAGTAACACCATTTTGCAAGCAGAGCTCAAGCTTAGGGCGGAGGACGTTAGGCAGGCAGGATATCTGTGGTTGGCCATCGGCACGTCAACCGGGGACCGAGAGGGCAGACAAACAGTTTGCACCCTAGATAGAGCCGAGTCAACATGCTTATCTGATTTCTGGAAATCCCCAAACCACCCTGTCGTTAAACCCCAGCCTCATTTAAATTGCCCAATCAGGACCCTGTAACCATGCATCTCGCTTCTGTACCCGCGCTTCTGCTTCCCCGACCCTATTAAAAAAACCCACCACCCCAGCCAAGGCGCGCCAGTCCTCTGAGCGACTGGGACGCCCCAGGTACCTGTGTATCTGAATAAACCTCTTGCTGTTTGCATCCGCAGAAGTGGTCTCGCTGTTCCTTGGGAGGGTCTCCTCAGGGTGAGGGACATCCCACCTCGGGGGTCTTTCATTTGGAGGTTCCACCGAGATCCGGAGACCCCTGCCCAGGGACCACCGACCCACCGACGGGAGGTAAGCTGGCCGGCAAATTTTCTGTGTGACTGTTTATGTTCTCTGTTTGCGCCTGCGTCCGACCTAGTTAGCTAGCTAGATCCGTATCTGGCGGACCCGCGGAGGAGCTGATGGGCTCATACTCCCGACCGCCACCCTGGGAGACGTCCCAGAGGCGCCTGGGGCCAGATTTCTGGCCCATCCGTATTCTGTGAATCCCACCCAAATAGGGCTGTTCGGGGCACCCCCGCAGTCCGAAGGGTATGTGATTCTTCTGGGAGAAGAGAGGTCCGGACTCTCGCTGTCTCCGTCTGAGTATTTACTTTCGGTTTTGCGCCGAAGCCGCGCCGCGCGTCTGTGTTGTCTTGCCGGTTTTCTCTCGTTCGTTAGTTTCGTCCTGTCGTTAACTGTATTTAATACCATGGGACAGTCCATCACCACTCCCTTAAGTTTAACTTTACAGCATTGGCGGGACGTCCAGGATACCGCAAACAATCAGTCTGTGGACGTCCGCAAGAAGCGTTGGGTTACATTCTGCACATCAGAATGGCCCACCTTCAATGTTGGATGGCCGCGGGACGGGACTTTTGACCTTAATGTCATTTCACAGGTGAAAGCCAAAGTGATGAATCCTGGCCCTGATGGGCACCCCGATCAGACCGCCTACATTGTCACTTGGGAGGCCCTGGCTCATGACCCCCTTCCTTGGGTCAAGCCCTTCGTTCCTCTAAAACGCCCCTTGCTCACTACCCCCTCCGCCCCTACCCTACCCCCTCCTATTTCTCCCACCCTGGCCGGGCTCCCCTCACGTTCTTCCCTCTACCCTGCGCTAACTACCTCTCTGCAGACAAACAAACCAGGCGAACCCAAGGCAAGGCCGGCCCCACGGGTTTTACCACCTGAAGATGATCTTTTAATGGATCTGCTCACGGAAGAGCCGCCCCCATACCGGGGCCCCGGCGAGCCGGGGCCAGCGGATTCTGCAGGGGCCGAAGGAGCTGCAAAGCCGCCGGAACCCTCCCCGATGGCGGCCAGACTACGGGGGAGAAGGGAACAACAGCCCGCCGACTCGAGCACCTCCCAGGCTTTTCCCTTACGATTTGGCACCAATGGTCAGCCGCAATACTGGCCATTCTCAGCCTCAGATCTCTATAACTGGAAAAACAATAACCCTCCCTTTTCCAAAGACCCTTCTATGCTAACTTCTTTGATTGAGTCTATTCTAGTCACTCATCAGCCCACTTGGGATGACTGCCAACAGCTCCTGCAAGCGCTTCTGACCACGGAAGAAAGACAAAGAGTCCTCCTAGAAGCAAGGAAAAATGTCAGGGGGGCCAATGGCCGCCCCACTCAACTGCCTAATGAGATTGACGCTGCCTTTCCCCTGGAGCGCCCTGATTGGGATTTTACCACGGTTGAAGGTAGGAACCACCTAAGTCTCTATCGCCAGCTGCTCATAGCGGGTCTCCATGGGGCCGCGAGGCGCCCAACCAATTTGGCCCAGGTAAAACAGGTTATTCAGGGCTCCGAGGAAACCCCTTCTGCTTTTTTAGAACGGCTTAAAGAGGCTTACCGCGTCTATACGCCTTATGACCCAGAGGATCCAGGGATAGAGACAAATGTTTCTATGTCCTTTATTTGGCAGTCAGCTCCAGACATTAAGAAAAAAATTGGAGCGATTAGACAATCTGAAGGAAAGTTCGCTCCAGGACTTACTTAAAGAGGCCGAAAGGATTTTCAACAAGAGAGAGACACAAGAGGAAAGGGATGAATGACTCAGAAGAGAGGCCGAGGAAAGGGATGAAAGATTAAGGAAGGAAGCTGAGGAAAGAGAAAATGTGAGGGACCGTAAAAGAAACAGAGAGATTAGCAAGCTTTTGGCCACTGTAGTTTCAGGACAGAGGCAGGACAGGCAAGGGGGGGACAAAAGGGGGCCCCTGGACAAAGATCAGTGCGCCTACTGCAAGGAAAAAAGACATTGGGTCAGAGACTGCCCCAAGAGACCCAAGGGACCTCGCAAGCCGAGACCCCAAACCCCCCTTCTGACCTTGGAAGACTAGGAAGGTCGGGGCCAGGAGCCCCCCCCTGAGCCCAGGATAACCCTCAATGTCGGGGGGCAGCCGGTCACCTTCCTAGTGGACACCGGGGCTCAGCACTCCGTGCTGACTCGGAACCCCGGACCCCTGAGCGACAAATCGGCATGGGTCCAAGGAGCTACCGGCGGAAAAAGATGCCGATGGACAACTGACCGCAAGGTTCACTTGGCCACTGGTAAGGTGACTCACTCTTTTCTTCACGTTCCTGATTGCCCATATCCACTCCTGGGAAGGGACTTGCTCACAAAATTAAAAGCCCAAATATATTTTGAAAATTCGGGGGTGCAGATTACTGGGCCCCGAGGGCAGCCCCTGCACGCGCTGACCCTAAGTTTGGAAGATGAATACCGGCTCCACGAGCCACCCCCCAAACCTTATCCCTCAACAGAATCTCCTTGGTTGACTGAATTCCCTCGGGCATGGGCAGAGACTGGGGGCATGGGTTTGGCCGAACGACAAGCCCCCTTAGTTATTTCCCTGAAGGCGACGGCCACTCCCATCTCAATCAAACAATACCCCATGTCATATGAAGCCAGAGAAGGAATTAGGCCTCACATACGGAGGCTCTTGGATCAGGGAATATTGATACCCTGCCAGTCCCCTTGGAATACTCCCTTATTGCCTGTCAAAAAGCCTGGGACAGGGGATTACAGGCCAGTCCAAGACCTAAGGGAAGTCAACAAGCGGGTAGAGGACATACACCCCACCGTGCCTAACCCTTACAACTTGTTGAGCGGACTTTCTCCGACTTATAACTGGTATACAGTGTTGGATTTAAAGGATGCATTTTTTTGTCTAAGACTTCACCCTAAAAGTCAGCCCCTATTTGCCTTCGAATGGAAGGATCCTGACTTGGGAATTTCGGGGCAGTTAACCTGGACTAGGCTTCCACAAGGATTCAAAAATAGCCCCACCTTGTTTGATGAGGCGTTACATAGAGATTTGGCTGACTTTAGGATTCAGCATCCAACATTGATGCTGCTTCAATATGTGGATGATCTCCTGCTGGCGGCCGCCTCAGAACAGGAATGCAAGGAGGGCACCAGGGCCTTGTTGCAGACCCTGGGGGACCTGGAATATAGAGCATCAGCCAAAAAGGCTCAGATCTGCCAGGAGCAAGTCACCTACCTAGGGTACTTGATAAAACATGGACAGAGATGGCTGACAGAAGCCAGAAAAGAGACAGTCATGGAAATACCTGTGCCTCGGACCCCTCGACAACTGAGGGAATTTTTGGGGACGGCAGGGTTCTGTCGCCTCTGGATCCCAGGATTCGCTGAGATCGCAGCCCCCTTATACCCCCTCACTAAGCAAGGAACTCTGTTTGAATGGGGGGCGGATCAGCAGGAGGCTTTTCAGAAAATAAAACAAGCCCTGCTGACCGCCCCTGCGTTGGGGCTCCCAGACCTGACCAAACCGTTTGAATTGTTTGTAGACAAAAGACGGGGCTATGCCAAGGGGGTCCTAACGCAAAAGCTAGGACCCTGGCGACGCCCTGTGGCCTATCTATCAAAGAAATTAGATCCGGTGGCCTCAGGGTGGCCCCCATGCCTCAGAATGGTGGCTGCAATAGCAGTACTGACGAAGGATGCGGGCAAACTGACTCTGGGACAGCCATTGACTATACTGGCCCCTCATGCGGTGGAAGCCCTAATCAAGCAACCCCCTGACCGCTGGCTTTCCAACGCCCGCATGACCCACTATCAGGCCATGCTCCTGGACACTGACCGGGTCCGTTTCGGACCTGTGGTAGCCCTAAACCCTGCAACCTTGCTCCCCCTACCAGAGGGAGAGCCAAAACATGATTGCCTCGAGATCCTTGCGGAAATGCACGGGACCAGACCGGACCTGACGGATCATCCTCTTGGGGACGCCGACCTCACCTGGTACACGGATGGGAGCAGCTTCCTGAAGGACGGAGATCGGAAGGCTGGGGCAGCGGTGACTACCGAGTCTGAGGTAATCTGGGCGAAAGCCCTTCCTGCAGGGACCTCCGCTCAACGGGCCGAACTTATCGCCCTCACCCAAGCTTTGAAGATGGCTGAAGGTAAGAAGCTTAACGTCTATACTGATAGCCGGTATGCTTTTGCCACTGCCCACATCCATGGGGAAATTTATCGGAGGCGAGGGCTGCTGACTTCTGAGGGAAAAGAAATTAAAAACAAGCTTGAAATTCTAGCCCTACTTAAGGCCCTGTTTTTGCCCCAAAAATTGAGCATCATGCATTGTCCGGGCCACCAAAAGGGAAATAGTCCAGAAGCCAGGGGCAATCGTTTGGCAGATGAAACAGCTAAACAGGTGGCCCATGAGGCCTCCTCGACAACGCTCCCCATACAACAAGGGACAGAAAGGGCACGGGACCTCTTCAAGTATAGTCCAGAAGATTTGGAACTTTTGGGCCGCCTGGGGGCATCCCACGACCCAGACACAGGCAAATGGGCCTTGCAAGGGAAAGCCGTGATGCCCATGGCCTATACCCATGAAATGCTAGACTACCTACACAAATTAACCCACCTCAGTCCCCGAAAGATGAAAACCTTACTGGATCGGGAAGAAAGCCGTGTTTATCTATTGGGCAGGGACCGTATTCTGCAGGACATTGTGAACAAGTGCCGAGCCTGCGCCCAAATAAATGCAGGAAGATCCCGGTTGGGACAGGGGGTGCGGATGCGAGGGCATCGCCCCGGGACCCACTGGGAAGTTGATTTCACTGAGATAAAACCAGGACTATACGGATACAAATACCTACTGGTATTCGTTGACACTTTTTCTGGGTGGGTGGAAGCCTTCCCAACCAAGAATGAAACGGCGAAGGTTGTGACCAAGAAACTGCTGGAAGAAATCTTCCCTAGGTATGGCATGCCCCAAGTGCTGGGCACTGACAATGGGCCTGCCTTCGTCTCCCAGGTAAGTCAGTTGGTGGCCAAACTATTGGGGATTGATTGGAAACTACATTGTGCATACAGACCCCAAAGTTCAGGACAGGTAGAAAGAATGAACAGAACCATTAAGGAGACCTTGACCAAATTGACGCTTGCAACTGGCACTAGAGACTGGGTGCTCCTACTACCCCTAGCCCTCTACAGAGCCCGCAACACGCCTGGGCCCCATGGGCTCACGCCTTTTGAGGTACTATACGGGGCGCCCCCTCCCTTCATCCATTTCTTTGACTCCAATATTTCAGACTTTGCTAATAGTCCCTCTCTGCAAGCTCATTTACAGGCGCTCCAGACTGTGCAGAAAGAGGTTTGGAAGCCACTGGCCGCAGCCTACAAAGAACAATTGGACAGACCAGCAGTACCTCACAACTTCCAGATTGGTGATACGGTATGGGTCTGCAGACATCAAACTAGAAACTTGGAACCCCGCTGGAAAGGACCCTACACTGTACTGCTTACCACCCCAACAGCACTAAAGGTTGACGGTATCGCGGCCTGGGTCCACGCCTCCCACGTAAAAACAGCTCACCCGGAAGAGGCCACCCCAAACTCATCATGGAAAGTCCAACGCTCTCAAAACCCTCTAAAAATAAGACTTGTCCGAGGACCCCACTGACTATTTTATGGATCCTGTTGGGACTGGGGACAGCGGCCCAGGAAAAAAGCCCTCATCAGGTATACACCCTGAAATGGCAGATATTGTCCTCAGTCAGAGACGTCGTCTGGAAAACCCAGGCAAACCATGCCCTAGACACCTGGTGGCCCCAGCTTACTCCCGATTTCTGCCAGTTGGCGGCTGGATCGGAGATGTGGGATATTCCTGATCTGCGTCACTCCCAGTTAACCAATGATGCAGGCAAGCGATTCTCTCCGGGGGGAAACTTTGGCTGCGGGGGCCCCCTGGAAAGATGCTCCTTGGGAAAACTAGATTTCTATGTTTGCCCCAGGAATGGGCGGAAGCGGGACCAAGTCCGGCGCTGTGGGGGAGGGGAAAGTTTATTCTGTAAATCTTGGGGCTGTGAGACAACTGGGGACGCATATTGGAGACCGCGGTCCTCATGGGATTTAATCACTATTCGTAAAAATTACACCTCCCCCAGCCGGTGCTTGGCAAACTCTGGACGTTGCTCAGGCGACCCCACTTGTCTGCCCCTCAACATCACCTTTACGTCCCATGGTCGGACTATAAAGCAGTCTGACTGGATGACAGGGAAGACCTGGGGTCTCAGATGGTACTTCCCAAATAGATTGGGCCCAAAGGACTTGGGTACTATCCTCACTATAAAACTTACGGCTCAAACAGCCATTCAGGCTGTCGGCCCCAACCGGGTTCTGCCGGACCAAAAATCCCCTTCACAATCGGTCCGGGTCATACCCCGACTGCACCCCCCCCCAATGCTTCAGCCACCCCATCGACCCAACTCATAACTTCTCCAGCTCCTTACCCACCCGGGACCGGGGATAGATTACTCAACTTAGTTCAGGGAGCATACTTAGCCCTAAATTTGACAAATCCCAACAAGACTCAGGAATGCTGGCTATGCCTGATCTCCACTCCCCCCTACTATGAAGGGATAGCGGTGACAGGTAATTATATCAACCACACCTCACCCCCCACCCAATGTGCCAGCCTTCCCCAGCACAAGCTTACCTTGTCCGAGGTATCGGGTAAGGGACTTTGCGTCGGAACAGCCCCCCACTCCCGCCAAGCGCTTTGTAATGTCACTGAGTCCCCTCCCCCTGGGACCTATTACTTGGCCGCTCCCAACGGCACCTACTGGGCTTGCAGCACGGGACTAACCCCCTGCCTGTCTATCAGTACACTTAACCTGACTTCTGACTACTGTGTTCTAGTTGAACTATGGCCCAAAGTCACTTACCACGACCCTGAATATATTTATAGCCATTTTGAAGGGAGGCCTCGATTTAAACGGGAGCCAGTATCTCTAACTCTAGCATTACTGTTGGGGGGGCTAACGATGGGAGGCATAACCGCAGGGGTAGGAACGGGAACCTCTGCTCTTATAGCAACCAACCAGTTCAGGCAGCTACAAGCAGCCATGAACACTGACATTAAGGGTCTGGAGGAATCAGTCAGTGCTCTCGAAAAATCCCTAACCTCCCTGTCAGAAGTAGTGCTGCAGAACCGACGGGGACTTGATATACTTTTCCTGCAGGAAGGAGGCCTATGTGCCGCCCTAAGGGAAGAATGTTGCTTCTATGCAGACCACACCGGTCTGGTCAGGGACAATATGGCCAAACTAAGAGAAAGACTTAAACAGAGACAACAACTGTTTGAGTCAGAACAGGGATGGTTTGAAGGTTGGTTTAACAGGTCACCCTGGTTTACCACTCTGGTCTCTTCCATCATGGGCCCCCTAATCATTGTGCTTTTAATTCTGCTTCTTGGGCCGTGCATCCTAAATCGCCTGGTTCAATTTATGAAAGATAGGCTCTCAATCATTCAAGCTATGGTCCTCACACAGCAATACCAGCAGCTTAAACAGTATGATCCTGGAGCTATGACTGATTGAATAAATGATTTTATTCAAGTTAAAAGAGAAATGGGGGAATGAAAGACCCCCAGCAGGTAGCCAGCAATAGCTTTAACAGTAGTAACACCATTTTGCAAGCAGAGCTCAAGCTTAGGGCGGAGGACGTTAGGCAGGCAGGATATCTGTGGTTGGCCATCCGGCACGTCAACCGGGGACCGAGAGGGCAGAGAAACAGTTTGCACCCTAGATAGAGCCGAGTCAACATGCTTATCTGATTTCTGGAAATCCCCAAACCGCCCTGTCGTTAAACCCCAGCCTCATTTAAATTGCCCAATCAGGACCCTGTAACCATGCATCTCACTTCTGTACCCGCGCTTCTGCTTCCCCGACCCTATTAAAAAAACCCACCACCCCAGCCAAGGCGCGCCAGTCCTCTGAGCGACTAGGACGCCCCAGGTACCTGTGTATCTGAATAAACCTCTTGCTGTTTGCATCCGCAGAAGTGGTCTCGCTGTTCCTTGGGAGGGTCTCCTCAGGGTGAGGGACATCCCACCTCGGGGGTCTTTCATTTAAAGTCTCCTTGCCTTGCCTCGGGCTCTGCTGTGTTCCTGTTTCTGTCTAGCTCCAATTCAGGCCTTAATCTGCTGTTATTTCTCACTCACTCACGAAAGAGCACTTTCGTTTTGGGGTATTTGCTTTCAATTGTTCAGCTCTGCAGGCTTCCTCCCCCACACCCCTGTCTCTGGGGGCAAGCCTCCAGACCCTCTTATTTGTTTCTACCTTTTTGTCCTTGGTCCTTGTCTCCCGTGGTGATCCAGAAGAGCAAAATATCACATTTCAGGTTGATTTCATGGGTGTTCACAGCGGTCTTGTAGTGTTTTTTTTTTTTTTTTTTTTTTTTTTTTTTTTTTTTTTTTTTTTTTTTTTTTTTTTTTTTCTGGAATTCAGCTCTCTTCAGGGAACTCCCCGAAATGTGGTCAGCTGGCCTTCCGCCATCTTGACTCTCTTAACTTTATTAAATTCTGAAAAGATCATAGGGAGGAATAAAGTCTGAGAAAATGCCTATATATATGGGAGTAGAAAAAAGACTTTGAGAGCTTTCATAGAGAACAATGAAGTGGGTAGAGATAACACCTTTGAAAATATATTAGTCAGTGGAGGGATGAAGTAGATGTAGCAAGTTCAAGCAAAGGTCTTTTCAGACTAGTAGAGACCTGTGGGAGTTTGGATTTGGATGTTGAGTATGAGAAGTCGAGGGATAGTGGGAAAGATGAAAGGAAGCAACTGAAAATGTTTGAAAAGTGCTTGAAATATTAGAAGGTAGTTTAAAGGCCAAGAATCTAGAGTATATTGAAAGATATGAGGCCAAGATCACAATTTTACTGCTGTTAAATTTAAAGAAGGAATTCTGTCTTTCCTCTTAGGCTGGAGAGAAGGGTGAGAGTAGACATAGCAGCAAAGAATTGTTGAAGTGAAGTGGCAGAAAGTTTAAGGAATTCATGGCAGTTGGCATTGATTTTTTAATCAAAATTAATAATATACACAAAGTCATATAGGCTGAATAATATGAAACTTCTTTTCCTTATTTATTTTATATTTTTTTAATTTTATTTTTTTAAGGTTCCAAGATTCATTGTGCATGCCCCACACCCAGTGCTCCATGCAATACGTGCCTTCAATACCCATGACCAGGCTCACGTATCCCCCCACGCCCTCCCTTCTATGACCCTCAGTTTGTTTCTGAGTCCAAACTCTCCCATGTTTCATCTCCTTCCTTGATTTACCTCAATTCACATTTCCTTTCCTTCTATTGTCCTCCATATTACTCCTTATGCTCCACAAGTAAATGAAACCGTATGATACTTGACTTTCTCTGCTTGGCTCACATTTCACTCAGCATAATCTCCAGTCCAGTTCATGTTGCTACAAAAGTTGGGTATTCATCCTTTCTGATGGAGGTATAATATTCCATTGTATATATGTACCATATCTTCTTTACCCATTGATCTGTTGAAGGGTACTTTGGCTCTTTCCACAGTTTGACAATTGTAGCCATTGTTGCTATGAACATTGGGGAACATATGGCCTTTCTTTTCACTGTATCTGTATCTTTGGGGTAAATACCCAGGGGTGTAATTGCAGGGTTATAACGTAGCTCCATTTTTAATTTTTTAAGGAATCTCCAAACTGTTCTCCAAAGAGACTGCCAACTTGCCTTTCGACCAACACTGTAAGAGGGTTCCCCTTTCTCCGCAGTCTCTCCAATATTTGTTGTTTCATGTCCTGTTAATTTTTGTCATTCTGACTGTTGTGAGGTGGTACCTCAATGTGGTTTTGATTTTAATTTCCCTGATAGCTAATGATGATGAAAATTTTTCATGTATCTGTTAGCCATTTGTATGTCATCCATGGAGAGGTGCCTCTTGTCTCCAGCCCATTTTTTGATGCACTGACCTTTATTTTGGTTGTTGAGTTTGAGGAGTTCTTTATAGATTTTGGATATTAGCCCTTTGTCAGTAGTGTCATTTGCAAATATCTTCTCCCATTCCTTTGGTTTCCTCTTTGTTTTGCTGACTGTTTCTTTTGCTGTGCAGAACCTTTTGTTCTGATGAAGTCCTGAAAGTTCATTTTTGATTTTGTTTCCTTTGCATTTGGATACGTGTCTTGAAAGAATTTGGTGTGGCCAACATAAAAGAGGTTACTGCCTATGTTCTCCTCTAGGATTTTGATAGATTCCTGCCTCACTTTGAGATCTTTCATCGATTTTGATTTTATCTTTGTGTGTAGTGTAAGAGAATGGTCTAGTTTCATTCTTCTATACATAGCTGTCCAATTTTGACAGCAGCATTTATTGAAGAGACTGTCTTTTTTCCACTGGATATTTTTCCTGTTTTGTTGAAGATTATTTGACCACAGAGTTGAGGGTTCATATATGGACACTCTACTCTGTTCCATTGGTCTATGTGTCTGTTTTTGTGCAAGTATCATGGTGTCTTGGTGATCACAGCATTGTAATGAAGCTTGAAATCAGGTAATGGAATGCCCCAGCTTTTTTTTTCCCAACATTTCCTTAGCAATTCAGGGTCTTTTCTGGTTCCATATAAATTTTAGGATTATTTATTCCAGCACTTAGAAAAATGTTGGTGAAATTTTGATCAGGATGGCATTGAAAGTATATGTGTCTCTGGGCAATATAGACATTTTAACAAAGTTTGTTCTTCCCATCCATGAGCATTGAATGCTCTTGCATCTTTCTGTGTCTTCTTCAAGTTCTTTCTTGCACGTTCTGTACTTCCTTGAGTATGGATATTTTATTTCTTTGGTTAGGTTTATTCCAGGGTATCTTATGGTTTTTGGTGCTATAGTAAATGGAATTGATTCTCTGATTTACCTTTCTATATTTTCATTGTTAATGTATAAGAACGCAACTGATTTCTGTGCATTCATTTTGTATCCTGTCATATTACTGAATTGTTGTATGAGCTTTAGTTATTTGGGGGCAGAGTATTTTGGGTTTTCCATATCCAGTATCATGTCATCTGTGAGGAGAGATAGTTTGACTTCCTTGTTACCATTTGAATACCTTTTATTACTTTTTGTTGTCTGATTGCTATTGCTAGGATTTCTAACATTATGTCGAACAATAGTGGTGAGAGTGGCATCCTTGTCTTCTTCCTAATCTCAACAGGAATGCTGTCAGCTTTTCCCCAGTAAGAATGATATTTGCTGTGAGTTTTTCGTAGATAGATTTTATGAGTTTGAAGAATGTTCCCCCTATTCCTATAGTTTGAAGCATTTTAATCAGGAATGGAAGTTGTATTTTGTCAAATGCTTTTTCTGCATCAATTGAGAGGACCATGTGGTTCTTCTATCTTCTTTTATTGATTTTTTCTATCATGTTGATTGATTTGTGAGTGTTGAACCACCCTTACATCCCTGGGATAAATTCCACCTGGTTTTGGTGGATGATCTTTTTGATGTATTGTTGGATCATATTAGCTAGGATCTTGTTAAGAATCTTGGCATCCATATTACTCAGGGGTATTGGTCTGAAATTCTCCTTTTTGATGGGGTCTTCGTCTGGTTTGGGGATTAGAGTAATGCTGTCTTCATAGAAAGAGTCTGGAAATTTTCCTTCTGTTTCTATTTTTTGAAAGAGCTTCAGGAGAATAGGGGTTATTTCTTCTTTGAATGTTTGATAGAATTCCCCAGGGAATCAGTCAAGTCCTGGGCTCTTGTTTTGGGGAACTTATTGATCACTGCTTCAATCTCAGTAATTCCATTACTAGATATTGGTCTATTCAGATTGTCAATTTATTCCTGTTTCAGTCTTGGAAGTTTATAGGTTTCCAGGAATGCATCCATATCTTCTAGGTTGTTTAACTTATTGGCATATAATTGTTGATATTAATTTCTGATGATTGTTTGTATTTCCTAAGTGTTAGTTATGATCTCTACCCTTTCATTCATAATTTCATTAATTTGGGTCCTCTCCATTTTCTTTTGGATTAGTTTGGCCAATGGTTTATCAATCTTGTTAATTCTTTCAAAGAACCAGCTTCCAGTTTTTTTGATGTGTTCTACCTTATCTCTAGTTTCTAATTAATTGATCTATGCTCTAATCTTAATTATTTCCTGTATTGTGTGTGGGGTTGTCTTAATTTGTTGTTGATTTTCTAGTTCTTTAAGATGTAAAGAGAGTTGGTGTATTTGGGATTTTTCAATGTTTTTGAGTGATGCTTGGATGGCTATGTATTGCCTCCTTAGGATTGCCTTTGTTGTATCCCATAGGTTTTGGATTGATGTATCTTCATTCTTATTTGTTTCCATGAAATGTTTCAGTTCTTTTTTGATTTCCTGGTTGATCCAAACATTCTTGAGCAGGATAGTCTTTAGCTTCCAAGTGTTTGAATTCCTTCTGAACTTTTTGTTGTAGTTGAGTTCCAGTTTCAAGGCATTGTGTTCAGAGAATATGCAGGGAATTATTTGAATCTTTTGGTATCAGTTGAGTCCTGATTTGTGACAAAGTATGTTGTCTATTCTGGAAAAATTTCCATGTGCACTTGAGAAGAATGGGTATTATGCTGTTTTATGGTGGAATGTTCTGAATATATCTACGAGATCCATCTGGTCCAATGTGTCATTCAAAGCTCTTGTTCTTTGTTGATTTTCTGTTTAGATTATCTGTCCATTGCTGAGAGTGATGTGTTAGGATATCCTACAGTTAATGTATTCATGTCAATATGACTCATTATGTTGCTTAACAGTTGGTTTATGTAGTTGGTTGCTCCCTTCTTGGGGGCATAAATATTTACAATTGTTAGATTTTCTTGGTGTATAGACCCTTTAAGAATGATGTAGTGGTCTTCTGTACTCTGATGGCAGTCTTTAGATTAAAATCTAATTTTTCTGATATGAGAATTGCTACCCCAGCTTTCTTTTGAGTTCCATTGACATGAAAGATTTCCCTCCATCCCCTCATTTTCAGTCTGGAAATATCTTTATATTCAAAATGTGTCTCTTGTAGACAGCATATGGATGGGTCCTGTCATTTAATCCAGTCTGCAACCCTATGCCTTTTTATTGGAGCATTTAGGCCATTCATGTTGAGAGTTATTATTGATAGGTACGTTTTTATTGACATCATGTTGCCTGTGAAGTTCATGTTTCCATAGATTACCTCTGTAAATTTGTGTTCTGTGTTACTCTTGGGTTTGTTCCTCTTTTATAGAACCCCTCTTAATATTTCTTGTAGTGCTGGCTTGGTGGTTGCATGATCTTTTAGACCTTGCCAGTCCTGGGCTCTCTTTATTTCTCCTTCCATTCTGAAAATCAACCTTGCTGGGTACATTATCCTTGGTTGCATATTTTTTCATTTAATTTCCTGAATATGTCTTACCAGCTGATTTCCCTTAAGACATATTCTTTTTATTTATGATTCATGAATTTCACATTTTTGTGCCCAGAGGTTTTTCTAGCCTTATTGATCTTGGAGGGTGTCCTCTCTGCCTCTAGGACACAAATGCTTTTTTTCATTCTCTAGATTCAGGAAATTCTCATCCAGGATTTGTTCAACTACAGCTTCTAGCTTTCTCTCTCTCTCAATTCCCTCAGGGATTCCAATAATTTTGATATTTGAACATTTCATGGCATATTTATTTCCCTAATTCTATTTTCATGGGATTTTAGCTGCTTGTTCAAAGACTTCTCCTGCTCCTCCTTCTCAATCCATCTGTCTTATCACTAATGTGATCTGCTTCACTTACCCTAGCTGTTAGTGTGTTTAAATTAGATTGCATCTCACTGATAGCATTTTTAACCTGTGCCAGTTCAGTTTTCACCTCTGCCCTTAGAGCTTCTATCTTGCCATTAATGTTCTTTTACAACTTAGCCATTGCCTGGATAATTTTTACCCTGAATTCAATTTCTGTCATAACGTTTGTGTTCATATCCAGTAGTTCTGTGACAGGGGTTGTAGTCTCTGAGTTTTTCTTCTGTTGAATGTTCCTCCTCTGATTCATTTTGTTGAGGGGTGGTTGAGGGGATGTATAGCTGAATATGTCAGCTATGATCCAGGCGAGTTGCTCATTGGAAGGTTTTGGAGCAATTAGAAGTAACCAATGAAAAGAAAAGAATAAAGAAAAAAGGGAGAAAAAATGAGAAAAGAAGTAAGAAAAAACCTGCACAGAATGGGCACCATGGTAGGATTTATATGATACCAAAACAATACAGGATAAACAAATAGACCATCAAAAGTAAAAGAACGGGGAAGAAATGAAAAAGGTAAACTCAACCCAAATGACCCCCCAAAACAGTGTTTATATATTACAAAGGCAAAAACAAATACACAGAAACACTAACAGAAGAATAGAATGGGAAGGTGAGTACAAACCTTCATTATGGGCAAAGAAAGCATTTCAGTTCTGCATGGGTGTATCTTGTTTTTATTGTTAGAGGACTCCACTTTCTAGAGATATAGGGATATGGTTTATATATTGGGGTAGTATTGAATAGGAATGAGGGATTACCTTGGAGCTTATATGTATATGTATATTTAAAAGAATAAAAGAAAAAGGAAGAAACAAACAAACACAGGTATGTGTATTAAAATATGTTCAAGGTAAAAAGGTGTTATGGAATGTTGTATTAAATATCATGTTGTAATAATATGTAGGTTAAAAATAAAAGAACAAGAATCATGAGAATGAATTTAAAATTTAAAATGAAAACTTAAAAATAAAAGATGAAAAGAAGTTAAAAAGAAAGTAAAATGAAAATCTGTATCTATGAAACATACAGGTTTGGGGGTAGTACACGAAGCTTAATATATTGTGTTTCCCCCAATGTTGGAGTTTACAGTTTTATGAAGACCCTTTGGTGGTTGTCCTCTTGTTCTTCTGGCTTGCCTTTTGGGGGAGGGGCCTGTTGCATTGTTTTTCAGTCAGTGTTGCTCCAGCTGAGTCTCCCCACCCCCTATCAAGGGGCTGAGCTCTATGGAAACTGGGCTTTAAGGCTTTTGTTCTCTGGAGGTTTTTGTTCTTTTAAGGCTTTTTGCAGCTTTTCAGAATGTCAGAACAAAGTAAGCTGTCCCCACCCAGACCTCTGTCTCAGAGAGAAGCCTCAGTTAGCTCCCCTGTGGATGGTATGGGGCACACAGACTTCCTCTGCACTTTCCCCTGCACCCTGCCACCTCTCACAGGTAGCACACACTGAAGTCACCAGCCAGAATGGCACGTGAGGCTGCCACTTATTGCTTCACCCATATGCCACAGAAACCAGGAGTGATATTGGTTTGTGTGAGTTTGTTGCTGTCCCAATGGTCTCTGGAGTCCACACCCATGCTGGGTGCACTAAGACCCCGTGGTCCTGCAAGTCACACGGAAAGTTGCAGAGTCACCTCCATGGCAGGTTGCATGAGCCTAGCCCAAACAGTGGTCCATGCACAGACTCAGGGGCTTCCCACCACTGCTGGTTCCCTTGGTAGCCGTGGAGAGCTTTCTACTGCCATCGCAGAGCTGTAGTTTTATGTCCCTGCCAGTGGCCATCAGCTTCCTCTGGTTGCCTCTCAAGACCCTTTGCTTTTGAGTGCTTTTAACCAGACTGCAATCTGACCCTGCTCTCCAAGCACAGGGCACTTTTGTATTGGGGTATCACTTTCCAATGTGCTGCTTCTGGTGACTCCCCCCATCCTATTTCTCCTCCAAAATCAGTCCCAGCCACTCCACTTTACCTCTCTGCTGATGCTCTTCTGCCCCCATAGAGATTGAGGAGTGTGTCATCTTACATCTCAAGTTGATTTCATGGGTGCTCACAGTGTTCTGATAGATACTTAGCTCACTTCAAGGGACCCTTTGAAGGGGGGGTCTCCTACTTCTCTGCCATCTTGCCCCTCCTCCTCAATATGAAACTTCTTTTAGGGAAGGGACCTTGGGTTATCTTGTTTGTTTTTGATATCCCCATAGTATCTAATGGCATCTTGTACATATAGGTGCTCAATTAATGTAGTTTGGTTGTTTCATATTTCTATTTTCAAAGAATTTACTACTGGGACCAATCAAATAACATACACAGTATACAGTAATTTCCAAAGGATAATACTGCTTATACATGCTGTACTTAAGAGGAAAAGAGTATTCCTGCATATTGAGCTGTTATGGAATAGCTTGATAGGGAAGTTGAATCAATATCTGGACCTTAAAGCCTAGCATTTAAATGTAACCTTCACAATAAACTAGAAGTGGACATCCTTTATGTCAGGGGTTGTATGATGAGCTTACATACTCATCTGACCATTGTAGGAAATATGGTAGAAAATGAATAAAAGGTTATTGAAGAATGTATTGATATTTTAAAACCAAGATATCACTCTATGTTAGGAGACTGGAAGTTTAAGAGTTTTCAGTTTTGGATGGTATCCTTCCAACTAAAAGTGAAATCAGGCATTTCAGTTTAATTTGGAATGAAAGGAAGTAAATTTCATTCTGTAATCATTTCTACTTTCATCTTTCTAAGGAGAAGATACACTTATGTTCTTCCCCTGTTTAAAAATACTTAATAGTACCCTACCTACATAGTTAATATACAGACTTAGTGACCTAGAAATCAAGGGAATTCACATCAAGTTTCCAAATATTTCCAGGCTTGTTTAGTGTATACATACCATATACTCTTGCCAATTAGACTGGCAACTGTCTCCTTATCATACTATGTGCTTCCTAACCTCTATTCCTCTGTTCATATTACTCCACCTCCACTCTGGTCTGTATCAAAATCTTACCACCTTTTTAAAGACCTATTTCAGTTCCAGCCTCTCCTCCATGAAGTCTTTCCTGTGCCTTGCCATAAGGGAGATTTTTTTTCCCAGTTTATTAATTTCCATAGTACTTGGGAACTCATACAAATTTATAGTGTACCTTACATTGAAATTATTTATAAGGTTATCTAATTCCCAATATCATCTTCTACCCCCAATATGTTACAAGTTAGTTGGTGGCAGAATCTGGATACTGTTTATTCTTATCTCCCTCAGAATCTAGCATAAACAGTTCTTTACAAGGACCTATGTAAAACTAGAATGAGGCAAGGAGTTGATATAATTCAGAAGGCATCAGTGAAAGGTCTTGCTGATAGAAGATACCTTAACTTGCTGGTTTCCATGAGACTTGGACTCATCGAATCTTTAATGTTAATTTTTGACACATGTTAGTAATTTTTATTATCACTATTTATAGCCATTGCAGTGACTTCCTATTGTAATTCTAATAGAGCTTATGATAATTTTTGAGTTATAAGTATACTGAGCCAAACAGTATAATATTTGCCATATGATATATGGAAATAGCATAATAAAGTATAAACAGGGAGGGCTTTGAATCCTATTTAATAGCTATGTGTAATTATGTTACCTGCCCAATATCTATTCCTTCTCCAATTGGTGATTTCAGACTGAGTTTCCTTTTAGAGAATTACTTCTTTCCTTTTTCTAATCCATGGGCTTGAGGTAGGGCCAAAAAGCCTCTCCTCATCATCCATAGTTCTGAGGGAAGACATGGGATCTAGATCTGGCCAATTAATATATTTCATATCTCTGGCTAAAGCCAACTTGATGAGATAGGACTGGGGAAATTAAACACTCTGCCTATTGGAAAAATGGGATGTAATACTGAAGTTACTGGCTGTTATCTCTCTATAACCAGGATTAAGTCTGTCTAAGAACAAAGCCAATGCAAAGAATAGCAGAGATAAGTAACCAAGATGGCAGAGGCATGACATCATTCAACTTTTGGATCTAGTCATAGGTGAAAGCTTCTTATTCCTTCATCCCCTACTTTTGTAGATTTTAGTTATATGATCCACTGAGCAACTTGTTTATTCCATTAATTGAATTTGTGTGGGGCTTTGTTGTAATTAAGTAATACTAAATAGATATACTACATGAGCTTGGGCAAGCCATTCATAGTTTCTCTGAGATTTAGGTCATTTATAAAATGAGAATCCTCTTTTATATATCACATAGGGAATATTAGGAGGCTCCATATATATGAAATGTAAGTGAGAGCATTTTGATAACTATATTCATTAAAAAAAGAGATCAGTGTCTTTCAGGAAAAATATTTTTTTACTATGATTATGTTTTCTTTAAAAAACAAAGAAATGTTATTTAATCAGCCAATGTAGGCACTGGAAAAGTAAAATTCTGTGACCAAACTGTTATAGTTAAATATTTCACCACAGATTTTCTCTTTGATGACTAAAATCACAGATTTTTTTTCTTTTTAGAAAAGAATAGGAAAGCCTACTTATTTTTTTAAAGATGTTTTATTTATTTGACAGAGAGAAACACAGCCAGAGAGGGAACACAAGCAGGGGGAGTGAGAGAGGGAGAAGCAGGCTTTCTGCCGAGCAGGGAGCCCGATGTGGGACTCGATCCCGGATCTCCGGGATCATGACCTGAGCTGAAGGCAGTCGCCTAACCAACTTAGCCACCCAGGCACCCCAGGAAAGCCTACTTATTATTCCACCTAGAATATGCAAGAGTTAGTATTTAACTTTAAGGCTGGTTCTTAAAAGCTTGCATAAAAGTTTTGAAATAAAGATTTGTTGTTGTTGCAGATATTCCACATATTCAATTTTTCATCTGAGTATAGGTTGTAAATATATTGTTAGAGTAAAGCACTTACAAAATTGCAAAATTCAGCCTTGGAACACCATATTAGTAATTCAAAGGAGATATATTTGAAAATTAGTTCAAATACTGTCTTTACCAGTTTTCCCTTTCACTTTTTTCCTTATATATCATAATTGATGAACTATACATTTAAGTAATAATCTGTGTGACCTGAAAAAGTTAATGCAATTGTCAAAGGAGCCTAATTTATATACTGGCATCTTCAGGGCCTAGAATCAGGTGCATTGTTCAATTATGCTTCAATGATAGGGAGAACTTTGAACACGAGTGTGGGTATATAGGTGTGGGATGGGTGGAGATCCTGTTAATCTATCCAAATGTATGTTCACTTAAAGAGATGAGCTATCATTCTACTTTTTGTCTTAAAAATCTATCCTAAATTTGTTGAACCCAGGGATCACCAGTTTAGTCTTCACATATTTTGTAGTAAAAGACTGACATAAGGATATAAATGGTGCTTGTAAAATTCTATTTTAAGGTCAAGAGATAAGCTAACACAGAAGAATAATATTTAGAAAATAAGCACGGGGGGGGAGGAAGAAGATGGCAGAAGGCCAGGTGACCACATTTTGGGGAGTTCCCTGAAGTGAGCTCAATTCCAGCAAAAAAAAACACGACAAGACCACTGTGAGCACCCATGAAATCAGCCTGAAATGTGATATTTTGTGCTTCTGGATCACCGCAGGAGACAAAAAACATCATCTAAAAGGTAGAAACAAGTGAGAGCAACCAGAGGCTTAACCCCAGAGACAGGGGTGTGGGGGAGGAAACCCGCAGAGCTGAACCACTGAAAGCAAATATCCCAACACGGAAGTACATGGAAGTGCTCTGTGCTTAGGGAATAACAGCAGATTATGGTCTGATTCGGGGTGAGACAAACTAGGAACACAGCAGAGCCCGTGGCAAGGCAAGGAGACTGCTTTTTCGCCACCGCCGGAACGGGGAGACAGGGACCCGCAGGGACAGAGAGTGCCCTGTGAGGTGCAAAATCAGTTTTTCCTCCATGGCAGCAGGGAGACGGGAATCTGCAGGGAGAGGAAGTGCCCCGCAGCTCCAGGGAACATAGAGGGGCTGGGGTGCAGAGCCTATCCCCCCACTGCTTAAGCCAGAGAAGCAGAGCTTTGCAGCACGGGGGATCTCAGCGAGAGTGGCGGGCATGGATTCTATTTTTCCACCACTGCCTTTCTCTCCCACTTCTCTCCACACCGTGGGCTGGGCGTGGACCCCCCAGGGAAGGCAGACTTGCACGGGACCAAAGGGGCCGCGGGTTGCGGGGCACAGACAAGGTCCTGCAATCCAAAATCAGTTGTGTTTTCAAGGTGCAGGAGTGAAGCGACAAGTGGAGGCATGGGCAGAAAGCAATCCAGCATCTGAGCCTGCCCGGCTGTTACTGGCTGCCACCCGAGGCGGAAAAGAGCCTCTCTCTGTGTAGAGGCTCTCTCTGGGAAGGAGGTCTGGGCACAGATATATTTCTCTGACCTGACTTCCTCGGCAGCTGAAAAAGGACATAAAAGAACAATGCTCCGGCACCAGAGAATCGTAACCTGACAACCTGGTTACCGTTGAGACCAGTCTCTAGCAAGGGGGCAGAGAGACACAGCCCAGGTAGAAGGGACTGAAACAGCGCAGCAGGCCCTGCCCCCCAGAAAGCAAGCCAGAAGCTCAGGAGAACAACATTCAAACTGTAAAACCCCAAATCGGGGGAAAGGCAATTTATTAAACTTCTGGTGCTGACTACAAGTACCAAAAGCCCTACACCTTATTGATACAGTTTTCCACCTTATTTGCTTTTTTAAATTTTTTTCTATTTTTACTTTTAAAGCTTCCATTTTAAGCTTAAAGATACATTCTCACGGTTTTCGTTCAATTTTTAACCCCCTTTTTATCACAATGTGATACTCAATACAACACCCCATAACATTTTTTTTTACCTTGAAATTTTTCAAACACACTTCTGTATTTTCTGCTTTTGTTGTTGCCTCTTGTTTCCCTGTTTGCTTTCTCTGTTTTTCCCTTTCTTCTCTCCTCTTTCCTTTATTCTCTCTTTTACGTGTACATGTAGTTATAAGCTTCGAGTCAACCCCACATCCCTATTCAATACTATCCCTATAAACAACCAGTTCTAATCTCCCTATATCTTTAGAAAGTGGGCTCATCCAACAATAATAACAAGACAAACTAGAAGCGTCTGAAACGCATTCCTTGCCCACCAGGAGTGTCTGCCCTCACTTTCCCACTATAGTCTCTCAGTGTGTCTCTATAATTCTCTTGCTTTTGTATTATATAGATTCTGGTCTTGGGGGTCATATAGCTTGGGATTCGCTTTTCGATCTCTTCATTTACCCTTGATAACCCTTTTCTTTACCCTGTAACAGTTTTCTACCATATAAATCCTACCACCGGGCCCCACTCTGGCAGGAGTTTCTGTTCTTGCTTCCTCTCTTCCATTTTCTTTTTTTCTTTCTCCTCCCCTTTCGTTGGTGAATTCTGGTTGCTCCAAAACCTTCCAGCAACCAATCCACCTGGATAGTGGCTGATATATTTAGTTATACACCCCATCAGCCACTCCTTGCCACAATGACTTGGAGAAGGAACACCCAACAGAAGAAGAACCCCAAATTGCAACCTCAGTCACAGAATTACTGGAAATGAACATAAACAATATGACAGAAATGCAATTCAGGGCAGCGATTGTCCAAGTAATGGCTAATTTAGAAAAGAACATTACTCTCAAAGTGGAAGCCATAGTAACAGAAGTGAAAGCTGAGATTAGAAAGGCTATAGATGAGATGCATTCTAATTTAAATATGCTAACAGCCAGAGTAAGTGAAGCTGAAGACCGTATCAGTGATTTAGAAGAAAGATGGATTAAGAAGGAGGAGCAGGAGAAGTCTTGGAGCAAACAGCTAAAATCCCATGAAAACAGAATAAGGGAAATAAATGATGCTAGGAAACGCTCCAATATCATAATTATTGGAATCCCCGAAGGAGTTGAGAGAGAGAGAAGCCTAGAAGATATTGTTGCACAAATCATGGATGAAAATTTCCCAAATCTGGGGAATGAAACAAATGTTCATGTCCTACAAGAAGAGAGTACACCCCCCAAGATCAAGGAGGCCGTAAAACCTCCAGGCACATAATAGTAAAATTCTCAATCTTAAAACCAAAGAATATGTCTTAAGGGCAGCTAGGAGAAAGTGATCCCTTACCTAGAGAGGGAGGACCATCAGAATAACGTCAGACCTTTCCACAGAAACCTGGCAAGCCACAAAGGGCTGGCAAGACAGATTCAGGAAGATACATAACAAAAATATGCAACCAAGGATAATGTATCCAGCAAGATTGATTTTCAGAATGGAAGGAGAAATAAAGAGCTTCCAAGACCGCCAAGGTCTAAAAGATTATGCAACCACCAAGCCAGCACTACAAGAAATGCTAAGAGGGGTTCTATAGAGGAAAACAAACCCAAGAGCAACACAAAACAGAAATATACAGAGGTAATCTATAAAAACATGAACTCCATAGACAACATGATGTCAATACAAACGTATCTATCAATAATCACTCTCAATGTGAATGGCCTAAATGCTCCAATAAAAAGACACATGGTTGCCGACTGGATTAAGTGACAGGACCCATCCACATGCTGTTTACAAGATACTCATCTTGAATCTAAAGACACTTCCAGATTGAAAGTGAGGGGATGGAAGACCATCTTTCATGCCAATGGACCCCAAAAGAAAGCCGGGGTACTGATTCTCATATCAGACAAATTGGATTTTAGTCTAAAGATTGTAGTCAGAGACAGATAAGGACACTACATCATTCTTAAAGGATCTATACATCAAGAAGATCTAACAATTTTAAATATTTATGCCCCTAACATGGGAGCAGCCAACTACATAAGCCAACTGTTAAACAAAATAAAGAATCATATTTATGCAAATACACTAATCATAGGAGATCTTAACACACCACTCTCAGCAATGAACAGATCATCTAAACAGAAAATCAACAAAGAATCAAGAGCATTGAATGACACATTGGACCAGATGGATCTCATAGATATATTCAGAACATTTCACCCTAAAACAGCAGAATACTCATTCTTCTCGAGTGCACATGGAGCTTTCTCCAGAATAGACCACATACTAGGTCACAAATCAGGGCTCAAATGATACCAGAAGATTGAAATTATTCCCTGCATATTCTCTGACCACATTGCCGTGAAACTGGAACTCAACCACCATAAAAAGTTCAGGAGAAAATCAAACAGTTGGAAGCTACAGACGAGCCTACTCAGGAATATGTGGATCAACCAAGAAATCAAAGAAGAACTGAAACACTTCATGGAAATCAATGAGAATGAAGATACATCGATCCAAAACCTCTGGGATACAGCAAAGGCAGACCTAAGGGGGAAATACATAGCCATCGAAGCCTCACTCAAAAAAATTGAAAAATCCCGAATACACCAACTCTCATTACACCTTAAAGAACTGGAAAATCAACAAAACATTAAACCGACCCCACACACAATGCAGGAAATAATAAGGATTAGTGCAGAGATGAATGAATCAGAAACAAGCGATACAGTAGAACGCATCAATGAAACTAGAAGCTGGTTCTTTGAAAGAATCAATAAGATTGATAAACCATTGGCCAAACTAATCCAAAGGAAAAGGGAGAAGACCCAAATTAATAAAATCATGAATGAAAAGGGAGAGGTCACGACTAACACCGAGGAAATAGAAACAATCATCAAACATTACTATCAACAATTATATGCCAATATGTTTAACAACCTAGAAGAGATGGATACATTCCTAGAAACCTATAAACTACCAAGATTGAAACAGGAACATTGGCAATTTGAATAGACCTATATCTAGTAATGAGATTGAAGCAGTGATCAAAAACCTCCCAAAAACAAGAGTCCAGGCTGAGATGGATTCCTTGGGGAAGTCTACCAAACATTCAAAGAAGAAATAACCCCTATTCTCCTGAAGCTCTTTCAAAAAATAGAAACGGAGGGAAAACTTCCAGACTCTTTCTATGAAGCCAGCATCATTCTAATCCCCAAACCAGACAAAGACCCCATCAAAAAGGAGAACTTCAGACCAATAACATTGATAAATAGGGATGCCAAGATTCTCAACAAGATCCCTGCTACCAGGATCCAACAATACATTAAAAAGATTATCCACCATGACCAGGTGGGTTTTATCCCACAGATGCAAGGGTGGTTCAACACTCACAAAACAATCAATGTGATAGAACAAATCAATAAGAGAAGAGATAAAAACCACATGGTACTCTCAATTGATGCAGAAAAGGCATTTGACAAAATACAACATGCTTTCCTGATCAAAACTCTTCGAAGTATAGGGATAGAAGGAACATTTGTCAACCTCATAAAATCTATCTATGAAAAACCCACAGCGAATATCATTCTCAATGGGAAAAACTGACAGCCTTTCCTCTGAGATCAGGAACAAGGCAAGGACTTCCACTCTCACCACTACTGTTCAACATAGTGTTAGAAGTCCTAGCAACAGCAATCAGGCAACAGAAAGAAATAAATGGTATCCAGCATGGCAAAGAGAAAGTCAAAGTCTCTCTCTTTGCAGATGACATAATACTCTGTGGAAAACCCAAAAGACTCTACCCCCAAACTACTAGAACTCATTCAACAATTCAGTAATGTGGCAGGATACAAAATCAATGCACAGAAATCATTTGCATTCTTATACCCTAACAAAGAAAAAATAGAAAAGGAAATCAGAGAATCAATTCCGTTTCTATAGCACCAAAAACTATAAGATACTTAGACATAAACCTAACCAAGGAAGTCAAGGATCTGTACTCGAGGAACTACAGAACTCTCATGAAAGAAATTTAAGAAGACACAAAAAGATGGAAGAGCATTCCATGCTCATGGATTGGAAGAATAAACATTGTCAAAATGTCTATCCTGCGCAGAGCAATCTATACCTTCAATGCCATTCCGATCAAAATTCCACCAAGATTCTTCAAAACGTTGGAACAAATGATCCTATAATTTATATGGAACCAAAAAAGACCCCGAATCGCTAAGGAATTGCTGAAGAAGAAAAGCAAAGCTGGGGGCATCTCATTACCTGACTTCAGGCTTTATTACAAAGCTGTGATTACCAAGACAGCTTGGTACTGGCACAAAAACAGAGAAATAGACCAATGGAACAGAGTGGAGAGTCAACATATGAACCAACAAATCTATGGGCAAATCATCTTTGACAAAGCAGGAAAAAATATCCAGTGGAAAAAAGACAGTCTCTTCAATAAATGGTGCTGGGAAAATTGGACAGCTACATATAGAAGAATGAAACTAGACCATTCTCTTACACCACACTCAAAGGCAAACTCGAAATGGATGAAAGTCCTCAACGTGAGGCAGGAATCCATCAAAATCCTGGAAGAGAACATAGGCAGTAACCTCTTTGACATCGGCCACAGCAACTTCTTTCAAGACACGTCTCCAAAGGCAAAGGAGACAAAAGCGAAAATGAACTTCTGGGACTTCATCAAAATAAAAAGCTTCTGTACGGCAAAGGAAATAGTCAACAAAACAAAGAGGTAACCCACAGAATGGGAGAAGATATTTGCAAATGACACTACAGACAAAGGGCTGGTATCCAAGATCTATAAAGAACTACTCAAACTCAACACCTAAAAAGAAGATGAACACATCAAAAAATGGGCAAGAGTCATGAAGAGGCACTTCTCCATAGAAGGTATACAAACGGCTAACAGACACATGAAAAAATGTTCAACGTCACTAGCTACCAGGGAAATTCAAATCAAAACCACACTGAGATACCACCTTACACCGTCAGAATGGCCAAAATTAACAAGACAGGAAACAACAAGTGTTGGAGAGGCTGCGGAGAGAGGGAACCCTCTTACACTGTTGGTGGGAATGTAAACTGGTGCAGCTGCTTTGGAAAACAGTGTGGAGATTCCTTAAAAAATTAAAGATAGAGCTACCCTATGCCCCTGCAATTGCACTACTGGGCATTTACCCCAACGATACAGATGTAGTGAAAAGAAGGACCATATGTACCCCAATGTTCATCACAGCAATGGCCACAATCGCCAAACTGTGGAAAGGGCCAAGGTGCCCATCTACAGATGAATGGATAAAGAAGATGTGGTACATATATACAATGGAATACTATGCCTCCATCAGAAAGGATGAATACCCAACTTTTGTAGCAACATGGACTGGACTGGAAGAGATTATGCTGAGTGAAATAATCCAAGAAGAGAAAGTCAAGTATCGCATGGTCTCACTTACTTGCGGTGCATGAGGGGCAAACTGGAGGACAGTGGCAGAAGGAAAGCAAATGGGAACTAGGGTAATCTAGGGAGGGAAACGAAACAAC
>PITA01011294.1:0-40705 GCA_004023965.1 Spilogale gracilis | reverse complement strand
TCGTGTGCCACCATATTCTATGCAAATGAATTATGTAATGGAAAAACCATCACTCATGTGTCTATGAATATGGTGCCTTATATTTAGTATAGATGTAGATGCACAATCCTTTTTCCTTGACATTTTTGCAGTATGCCCCAGAAACTTAAAAAAAATTCCTTAAGTGCTTTATTCTTAATAGAACTGCGAGGAAAGCAAATATATTAACTCAGTGTTTACTAGGACATATGCTTTTAGTACACATAATTTGATGACATCCAGGAACATTTTTTTCTGTCCAAATAAATCCACCAATTAATAGGAGTGTTTTTTATGCTCCCCATTACTAGAAGAATATCAAATACCTAAACATAATAGTATCTATCTGTGGGTCCTTGTTCTGACAGGGGCTGAAACATCTTTCCACATGGGTCCATGATGGTATAGCTTTTTAAAAGTTTCAATAAAGTGATAAAGCTCCTAATGCTGCATGCAGTTGTTCCTCCTGCTGCTGCATATCCAGCAAATCTAGACTTCTATTTTACAAAAGAAGTATGCTAATTTTAACAATGATGAAACTGAGAATCGGAAAGCTTAAATGATTTACCTATCACCACAGAGTCAAGAGGTGGTAGACACAGGATTTAAAAGTAATGGTGAGAAAATAAAACAAGTTTGTTTCTTTTTTTACATTTCAGTCAGTGTTTGTAGCCATTGTATTGTCCTACTTCTAAAGCAAAAAATGACTTAAAATTTCAGTGCAGTGCCCATTTCTGCAAAATACAAATTTGGACTCTTAGAATTAGTCACATCCTGGTCCTTTATTCCTATCTCTCTATTGGAAGTTCTCATCCTCACCCCTATCTCTTTACCTCCTGCCATAAACAGCAACAATGACTTTTTAGGCTAACCATCAAAATATAATGAATATCCTTGTTCTAAAAATATAAAAACTAATTCAGGGGAAGGGGGGACGCTGGGTGGCTCAGCCTGTTAAAGAAATGCCTTCAGTTCAGGTTATGATCCCAGATCAAGCCCCACATCCTGCTCCTTGCTCAGTGGGGAGACTGCTTCTCCCTCTCTTTGTGCCTGCCACTCCCCCCTGCTTGTTCTCTCTTTCTCCTTGTGTTAAATAAATAAATACATAAATAAAATATGAAAAAAACCCTAATTTGCACAGAAAGAAGAAATGACTTGTTCAAGGTCATGTAACCAATCAGAAGCGGTACAAATGCCAGTACAATCTCCTTGTTTGGTCTGATGTTGTTTCTAAAGAAAAAACTCACAACGAAGTGAGCATTTTCTTTTTCATTATAGGCTATACACATATGCATATACATATACCAATATACATATACATATACATACACACACACACATGATACTATCTATCTACTTGTACTCTGATTAGTTGATTAAGTGAGGGATAAAACATGCCTGGAGCATTGTAGCACTGCAAGCACGATATTAATCTCAAAGGTATCAAACTATGGTGTCCAAAAGAGAACACTGGAATTTAACTCTCTGAACGTATTATTTCCCAACTATTGTCTATCCTGGGAATTAGTTACTGCTCTTAGGGTTCAGAGAACAGAAGGAAGAGATTGAGGTTGCCAAAACCTAGTAGATCAGAGCAGGGTCCATATAGAGCTGGAACCTGGATTCTTGAGGAGAGGATACCTGCCAACTGCTGCTAGCATCTGTTGAAAAACACAATAAGGCTAGATCTCAGTGTGCCAAAACAAAAAGCTGGAGATTGGAACCAATGCTTCAGCCTTAGTGAAGAGTCAGTACTTGAACATTTTGCTTAAGGGACCAGAAAGCAAACAGTACTACCCTCTCCAGTCCCTCCAGCTTTGCATTCTCTCTCTAGTGCTCTCTAGTCTCAGCACCTAACAAAGAACCAGGGCCAAAAGCACCTGCAGGATATGTGGTTTGCTGAGTCACTCACCACATTGCAAGGCATCATCACAAAATAGAACATAGAAGGTGAGTGTAAGAGACAATAATTTAATATCTTCAACTTAATAACTGGCACAGAGGATCATAGTGAAGACAGGGTGCTTGCCTTTCTTGCAACTTCCCTTCCATTAATATATTTGTAGCCATCTAGGAGACTTGTGAGAGAAGGAACAATTATCTCTATGTGAGGTGGGTAATATCTTTTAAATACCTTTTTCTGATATTCAGAGGATATCCTTTATGTCATTTGGCATAATGGATTTCTACCTCTGATTCCACCACTCTATTAAGACTGCTCTATTATCTTCCATAATATTTTTGTTTGCTAAATATCATGATTTCTTTTCAATGCTCAAATTTTCTTTGTCATTTAATACTGTCAGCAATTTTCTCCTTAAACTTCTTTCCGAAACACATATCTTAATTTATTTCTTCCTACCTAGTATCTTCCTTTTTTGGCTTCTTTCCTCTCCTCTTCCTCTTCCCATCTTCCAAGGCTTGGTGTTCCTCAGAGTTTTAGAGTAGATTCCTTTATCTTTTCACTTTTCTTGGGTGATCTCATCCAGTCCTACTATTTTAGCTGCAATATATATATCAATGACTTGATGCATATTGGTAACTCATACTTTCTTGAAGTCTTATTGCATGTGTCTCTGTACAGAACAGCTCTACTTAAATGATACAGTGACATCTCAAGCCTGAAGTGTTCAAAATGAACTCAGTATCTCTGCTCTGTAAAGCGTATTCTTCCTTCTGTATTTTCTTTCTTTAATTCATAATATCAATGTCTAGTAAATTACTCAAGCTAGAAAACTTGGAATCTTTTTGACTAATTTTTATCTCACACAGCTCCTAAATCCAATTAATCATCAAATCTTATCGATTATCCTGTTGCTTAAATATCACTTGATTCCGTTTCAGCCTTTGCATTCATATGGGCACTGCTTAGTTTAGGTTCTGAGCACCTCTTGCCTTGACTCTTACAATAAGCTCCTAACTGAAATTCCTCTTTCTAGTTTGCTTCCTCTCCCAGACATCCTCCATAATATCATCAAGATTAGCTTTCTGAAAAACAAATCTGCTTATGCTCCTCCCTTACTTATAAAAAGGTTATAAGCAAAACAAAAAGAACAACTCCAATGTCCAACTTCTTGGAGAATGAATTATAAAGTCCCTCCCTCTTTCTCTGAACGAACTTCCTGTATCCTGTTAGACCTAGCACTACTATCCTAATTGTATGAAGTCTTCCTTGACTTATCCAGAAAAAGTTTTTTTTCTTTCCAGGATTTCCTCATCACTTTTCATTTACTTACATTAACATTCATCCTTTTTGACTGCACTTCCTTTTTTACATATCTACCTTCCACACTAGACCTATGGGTTCTACCAAAGATGAAGGTGTTGTTTTAATTATCTTTGTGTTTATAACACCGGCCATAGTGCCTGGAACATTATAGAAACTTAAAACAATTGTTAAATGAATGAATAAATGAATTCATATGTACAAAGGAATCTCTGGAAACAAATTTTCTCTTTTGTTCAAAGAAGCATATTGGAATGCAAGTGAATAGAATTACTATGATCTGGTTCAATAAATAATGTACAGACTTTCTTTTTAAAAATATATTGGAAACATATTTTGCAGCATACCTCAAAATTTATCTGTGTCATATGATATATCATAAACTTATGGGTGAAAATGGCTCTAAAAAATCAGAGAAGTGCTCTTCCCTTCTGTTTCTTTGAAAATGTAGAAATGGTGTTTTTCAGGTTTGGAATTAAGCCTTACAAATTCCTTTTAAAGTTTCTTTTTTTTCATGCTTTAGTATTTTGTGCATACACACACCCTGAAGCTTTTGATGATAAACTAATTTTCACAAATCTAGTACATATATCATTGTCCTTCCTCATAAATGCAGCCCTGTAGGTCAACACTAAAGTACACTGCAAAGATGCTTGTATTATTTTATTTCTTGTGATACTGCTTCTATGTGTAAACATCATTTTTTCACTGCTAGAGTTGTCATTGCAAGTCCCTCAGAACATTATGTAATTTTCCTTTTTTTATTGTTACTTAATTTTTTTTCCAGTGTTCCAAGATTCATTCCCCATTCCCCACACCTCCAAGGCAAAGGAGACAAAATTAATTTTCCTTTTTTATTTAAAACTTTTTTTTCTTTCCCATTATTTAAGAATGGTAACTGTGGGGCGCCTGGGTGGCTCAGTGGGTTAAAGCCTCTGCCTTCAGCTCATGTCATGATCTCAGGGTCCTGGGATCGAGGTCAGCATTGGGCTCTCTGTTCAGCAGAGAGCCTGCTTCTTCCTCTCTCTCTGCCTGCTTCTCTGCCTACCCGTGATCTCTCTCTGTCAAATAAATAAATAAAATCTTTTAAAAAAGAATGGTAAGTGTACTCTTAATATCGTCTATTTCACCCATCCACCCACTACCTCCCCTCTGGCAAACACCAGTTTGTTCTCTGTATTTGAGTCTATTTTTTTTCTTTTTTACTTTGGTCATTGTTTTGTTTCTTAAATTCCACATATGAGTGAAATCATGAAGTATTTGCCTTTCTCTAACTGACTTATTTCACTTAGTGTTTTACCTTTTAGGTCCATCCACATTGTTGCAAATGGCAAGATCTCATTCTTTTTTATGGCTGAATAATATTCCATTGTGTATATATAATACCTCTTTTTTATCCATTCATTTATTGATGAACACTTCAGCTGCTTCCATATCTTGATTATTGTAAATAGTGTGGCAATAAATGTAGGGGTGCATAAATCTTTTTGAATTAGGGTCTTCATTACCTTTAGGTAAATACCTAATAGTGTACTGGGTCATATGGTAATTTTCTTTTTAATGTTTTGAGGAACCTCCATACTATTTTCCACAGTGGCTGCATTAATTTGCATTCACACCAACAACGCACCAGGGTTTCTTTTTCTCCACATTGTTGCCAAAACTTGTTATTTCTTCTGTTTTTAATTCTAGGCATTCTGATAGATATAGGGTGATATCTCATTATGGTTTTGCTTTTTTATTTTCCTAATAATTAGTGATGTTGATCATCTTTTTATGTCTCTTGGCCATTTGTATGTTGCTTTTTTTGGGGGGGGTTGTCTATTCAGGTCCTCTGCCCATCTTTAACCACTTACCAGATACATCATTTATCAACATCTTCTGCCATTCAGTAAGTTTCCCATTTATTTTGTTGATGGTTTCCTTCGCTGCACAAAACCTTCTTATTTTGGTGTAAAACATTTTGTAATTTTTCAAAGTAATAAAAATAGCAAATTGTTTTTTAAAGAAAATTTAGGGAATGGGTTATCTGTATCAGATGCTCCTGTGGCTCTTCTAACTTTAAATTCTATGCTTTTGATTAAACTCTTACTCTGGGCTAAAGGGAGAGAAATATTTCTTCTTCTGAAAGGAGAAACTGAGTGACCTAAAGATGGCATAGAGAATACAAATATTTGATTACTTTCAACTGCCCCTCTAGAAGGTGAGAATATGACAGTATATCTTTCCATAATCACTCTTCTTAGAGTATTCATAGATAATGTGAATTTTAAAATTTTGTGTTCTCTCTAAAGTATATTCATGCAATAGATTCTGAGTCTGGGATACTTTTTTGCCTGTGGGAAGTGCCTCCTTTCTTGAAGAGAAACCTATTTTTGTATGCTAACTTAGGTGTGTAAGAGGACTTGACACATGCAGAATGTCTGTGGATTTTTCTGATGTTTTTCAAAAGGCTTTTAGAAAACTTGCCCTTGTTTTTAAGGAAAAAATTAGGAAACTCAGGAATCTTGACTGAGAAAAACAACCTGTAAAAATAACAGAATACTTTTCTGCAAGGAAGGGTCAGAACACATTGCTAAAGCAACTGTTTTTCTCTCCTGGTAGAAAGCTAGGAGATGTCACTGAATTTAGCTATTTGTTTATTAAATCATCTCATTGTGCCCCAAACATAGAGCTCTTAGGTCAAGTTCCCTCCAATAGGAACCATGCACAAATAGGTGAGATTAGGAAGAACTTTTCTCTGACAGTCCTGAAAAACAGGGGACTGAAGACAAATATAAGTATTATCTAATGACCTTGTGCTAGAACTCACATACAAATTTAGCACACAAGGAAAAGTCAGGAAGGGTGGGGACACTACAGGTTGCACCTAGGAGTCGATTATCCAAACTCCACCAAAGGTAGCTTAGAATTTCCCCTTTAGCATCTGATAAGGGTATGGAATTTGTGTTACATGATTTTATTTGGTACTGTGTGAGGTAAATTAATAGAATCATTTTACTGAGATAATTAAGGCTAATAACTTGAGTTTTACTATCTGAAAGAATGTCCTATTTTTCTTAGCTTATTTTGGAAATAGTACAGGCTCTATGTTATTGGCAGTAGGCAATTACTACAGCAAGGAAAGCTACCCATGTTGCAGTCCATACCTTGATATCAGTGAGGTGTGCACTTGTATGTCAAGGTTGGTATTCACCTTGGACAACTTTCAGGACTCAGAGAGCTTTCAATTCTAAAC
Organism: Spilogale gracilis; assembly: GCA_004023965.1. Taxonomy (NCBI): domain Eukaryota; kingdom Metazoa; phylum Chordata; class Mammalia; order Carnivora; family Mephitidae; genus Spilogale; species Spilogale gracilis. The sequence goes on along the minus strand of PITA01011294.1, from coordinate 34,223 downwards.
ATTTTGTAAATTCTCTGCCTTTGACAAAGCTGATCTTCTTAGCTTTATCTTCATGCTTGTATATATTAGTGCTTGTGGTGAATATCTCATTTTGAAAACAGAGATAAAGAATTCTTACCAACCAGTGCATTTTTTGACCTTCCTAGATCTACATATGAAATTACTAGGTTTCTTGGTACAGAAGAACCAATAAAATAGGAGTGGATTTTTTCTCTAGTTGTGTAATGTAAAGGGTATGTTGCTTGTTTAACACATTAACATTAGCTATTGCCCATGGGAAGAAAAGCAGAAAGTTGAAAATAGGTACCCTCCAACTCTGTAGTGCTTCACTAGGTTATGTGAAGAAACTCTAGGATGAAAGAGCTGTCTTGGCATGTCATGGTTCATGGGTTACTTGCCAATGAATAAGATTCTCTTTCCTTAGAGGTGTGTGTGTGTGTGTGTGTGTGTGTGTGTGTGTGTGTGTGTGTGTGTTGTGGTTCACAGAACAGGAAAAAGTAGGGATTAATTCATTATATCTATTTTTTTTCTTATTTCAAATTTCTTATTTTTCCTTTTCTCTTATGTCTTTTCTTGCCACTTGTAAGTTTTTGGCTTTCCACATGACACCTCCATCTATATACACATGGGAATGGCTGGCTCATAAATTTAACTGGCTAGTGCTGAGTGGATAAGCATGTAGATTCTCGATTATGTGGCCTCTGCTCTAAGCAATAATATTTTTAACGCTTATCCCCAGATTCTTGAAACATAGCTGAACTTTTCTAGCCTGCACAAATCCATCAGACTAGAAATCCTTGAAGGCCTTGTTATTCTGTAAGATTTAAGATTATTCTCACTTTTAGTGAAGCAGGACTGCATCTGTCTCAAACAAGGTGGTACATTTTTTAGAGAGACAATGTTGTACAGAAGAAGGCTTATTGGCTTAGGAACCAGTGCTAACTCTGCTACTAACTACTAATGTGACTTTGGTAACCTTGACTAGTTACTTATTCTCTGTGGGTCTCAGTTTGTTTATGTAAAAAAAAAATATGTCCACATAAGTCTGGGTGGTTTTTAGATTGACATTCAATAAATACTATTCAATACAATGTCAGCAATTTATCTCTTCTCTACAAAAACTGAATCTGAACTGTGAAACTATGCACACATCATACAAAATAAATAGAGTATGTACTGGAGAGCCACAATTAGGCATTCAAGAAAGAAATAGATTGTTCATATAAACAAAAGTACATGCCTAAATGCATTATAATGCCTTTAAAAGTATTTTTTTCATATTAAATGAATAATACATATTCTGTTTTGGTTATTTATTGCTGCTTCACAAACTGCCAAAACTTAGTGTATTAAGCAACAACATTTTATTAACATCTTATTATTTATCATCATTTTATGGATGACTTGGCATCAAATGAATGGTAGTTCTGTTCCATATACTAGGACTACAGTCACCTCAGGACTGGATTGGGTTAGGGAATCCAGGATGGCTTAACTCACATGCCTTGGTGAGTATAGTTGAAGGGCTTGGCTTAGCTAGGACATTAGCAAAGCTCAGCCTCTTCTCTCCATGTAATCTCAGGTTTCTCTCTCTACATATGAATTCTCCATTTATTTTCTCCATGAGGGTAGCTGCTCTTCTTAGATAGTGCCTTGGGAATCTCCAAAACACAGAATTTAAAGCTTCTGTGACTTCTTAAGCCTTATTCTGTTTACTCACACACTGTTACTACCAGCTCATTCTTTGGTTAAAGACAGTTACCAAGTCAGCCAGAGCTCACAGGCATAGATCATTGTCTCTGGAGATAAGCTACTTTCTGCTCATTATTTTTTAAATTGGAAAATACAGAGAAGTGTAAATAAGAAAATAAGGTAAAAGTTATCCAGCAATATCTTAAGATTTACTATGAAAAAAATAGTTACAAACAATATGCACCCATAGTACCATTTTGGGTTTAAAATGTGTATGTGCTTGTGTATATATGTACATATGAGGTACAAAAAATCTGCAAGAAAAAAACAAGGCTTAAAATAGTTATTTTTGTTTTGTGGATTTATGGATGATAATTATTTTATTTCTATTTATCTCTATTTTCTAACATTTCAATAATGCATGTGTTGCACTTGTATAAACCATTGATTCAACTTAAGTTCAACTTAAGGTAAATGTTATTAGTGTTTGGTGGATTTTTTCTTACTCATTAAACATTCTTTGAAAACCTGATTTTATTTGTTATATTGTACTTTATTATACATATATATTATTATTTATTTAATTTCCCTACTGTTTCATGTTTTGGTTGTTTATTTCTATATGTGTGTATCTTTATTTCAAAAAATGTGATGAATATTTTTGTGCATATTTGACTATATCATTTATGATTTTCTTAAGATAAAGTAACAGAAGTGAAGTATCTCAGTGAAGATGTATGAATTTTCAAGTCTTTCAATAAATGTTCCCAAACTATTTTCCACATAGTTGTAAAAATTTGCATTATTTTTTACTCTCTCTGGTATGAGCCTTAGTTTGAATTATGATGAATAGTTGTAGATTAATTGAAATATATTATTTTTAAGTTTTTATACAAATTCCATTCAGTTAACATGCAATGTAATATTAGTTTTAGGTGTACAATATGGTGATTCAGCACTTTCATACATCATCCAGTGCTCTCACAAGAAGTGCACTCCTTAATTCCCATCATCTATTGAATCCATCTCCTCACCCACCTCCACTATGGTAACCACCAAGTTTGTTATCTATAGTTAAGAGTCTGTTTCTTGATTTGCCTTTCTCTTTTTTTCCCCTTTGCTCATTTAACTGGTTTCTTAAATTCTACATATGACTGAAATGATATGGTATTTTTCTTTTTCTGATTGACTTATTTCATTTATCATAACGAGATAATAAAGTATATATATGTGTATATGTATAAACACATATACACATACATATGATAGCATTTTTAGCTTAAAACATAAATATGTGTGTGTTCATTTGCCAGCCTTTTGTTTTATGGTCAAGGATCTTTCTTTTATGGTCAAGGATTTTCCAAATATGGTCACATTTACTTAATTTTGCTTTTGTTTAGTGGTATGCTGACAAATGTTTAGCAACAAATTCTCTGGAAAAAAATAACCTTTGCTGTTGTGTTTGATAATTTGTGTGGTGTAAATATTCCCATTATGGCCACTTTTAAGTTACTAATATGGCACTGAATGTGGAATTGGAAATAAATGTGTAGCAGCACACCATTATACTATATTTCCACTCTTCAGATACAATAAATGTACATAACCTCAGCATTATGGATAATTATAAAATGTAAGATATTCAGGAAGTAATGAGTTGTCAGCATTTAATAAAATTGTCTTAAAAGAGAACTTATTTTATTCTTCGTGTCATTTAATTATTAAAATAGCAGTGTTTAACAATAGGCTCACCAAATTCCTGAAAGCTTGATAATTAGTTCTTATGAGTTAGCACAAGCTGGCTTCAGGACATAACTGTTTTTGTCTTTTCTGAAACCACAACATAATGCATTCTCCATGATTTAAGTTTGGGTTTCTTTGAAATTAAGAAGTCAATTTAAAAACACTTGTTATTGGGGCACCTGGGTGGCTCAGTCAGTTATGCTTCTGCCTTCGGTTCAGGTCACGATCTCAAGGTACTGGGATTGAGCCTTGCATTAGGCTCCCTGCTCAGCTAGAAGTCTGCTTGTCCCTCTGCCTCTGCCTTGTTCCTGCTCTCTCTCTCTCTCAAACAAATAAATAAAATCTTTGAAAAAGCCACTTGTTATGAAATTTGATTGTGGAGTCCTTCTATATGTTTATGACACCTGATCCCAACCAGTCTCTCATGATTGTTTCATCCACATCTAATTTGACATCTTTAAACTTGTTTTTATTGAATTACAGTTTAATTTTCATAGAAATGAATGTTTTTTTTCTTTTTGCATTTATACTTCACCATCACTATTTTATGTAACATACAAAGTAGAGTTGTAATCAGCAAGTTTGGTAATAATTAAAAATGGCTTTTGGAAAACATACAATTCAACTGATAGGAGCAGGAGTGCCTAGGCCTTCACAACCATATGAGTCTCTTGGTTATGAGCATTTAACATGCAATGGGCAGAGATGCTTTAAGCAAGAACTGTATTTTGTATCCTGTTTCTTTCAACTAAAGGACAGTTCTTTAGTAAAATGCCTGATAATGAGCTGAATACCTCAGATTTCTACCCTATTTATTACAGTGGGGATTTATTTTACTGACTCATCCATGCTATCTCCCCCATGACCAATAGAAAGGATTTGTGAAAGGGCTAGGCAGAGTTATAGAGAAGGTATGTTTTAGCCAACTACCTCAAGAAGCAGTCATATCCATGACCCTCTACTCTAGAGGGTCATTACCACCACATTCTAGCCAACTGAACTAATGAGGCCCTTGACATTATATTTACCTTGACATTTGTTTCTTCTCCTGCCTTAGATGCCAATGAAGTAGTTATTAAGTCAAAAAATGTGAGAGCCAGGATGGTCCTTACAAAGCAACTCCCAATTCCTTTGTGTTTTTTTTTAATTTTTATTTTTTTATTGTTATTTAAATTTGTTTTCCAGTGTTCCAAGATTCATTCCCCATTCCCCACACCCACTGCTCCACACAATAGGTGCCCCCAGTACCCACAACCAGGCTCTCCCATCCATCCACCCCCCTCCCTCCAAGTCCCTCAGTTTGTTTCTGTGTCCAAAGTCTCTGTTGTTTCATTTCTCTCCCTGGATTACCCTTCTTCCCATTTACTTTCCTTCTCCCACTGTCCTCCAGGTTACTCCTCATGCACTGCAAGTAAGTGAAACCATGTGATACTTGACTTTCTCTTCTTGGCTTATTTCACTCAGCACAATCCAATTCCTTTGCTTTATAGAATTTCTCTCAAGCTCTGTTCTGGTCCATGCTTCTTTTATATTGATGTGTGTATCTCAGGAACTTAGAGTTGTAATGCTAATATACAATTTCCTAGAGAAGATTGGTATTTTGTGTTATGCAGCTGGGCAGTTCCTTCAAATGTCTTGATAGATAACTGAGGTTTGAGGATCCTAATATAGTTAAGTACCAGAGAAGCATCTCCAGTTCTACTTATTAGGAACCTTATAATCATATTAGAAAGGTAAAAGAGACTCTGTTAAGTGAAAATATCAAGACTTATTTTTGAAAATTTCCAATATCCCCTGAGCTTCAATGTAGCCAAATGACTAAAACAATTGGAGAGGTGAGTTAGCTATTCCTTTGTTGCAAGTAATTGTTGCCAGAAATGCTATTTCCTTCCTGCTTTCTAGCTGGACATTTCTTCATAACCTTCTGTAAAATATTTTAGAATTCTTAGAACTTGAAACATACTGTCTCTGTGTTATGCACTTAAGCAATCTTTATTTATTTTTCTAATTCTTTCAGGTCAGAGAAATAATTTACATCTCTTCAAAAGAACTTTATACATCATAAGCATTTCAAAGTGTTGACTTTAATGATACGTTTCAATTATTTCATCTGTCAAAGCTATTAAAATTCATTTTGTTTCTAGGATTCCTTTAATTTTTGATAGTCAGGATTCTTTCAGTGTCAACCTGACATAAAAGGTAAAGTTTTAGCATGGCTTAAATGATTATTCTAACTATTCTATAGTATATAAGTCAAGATGGGGCATAAAAAGTGGTCAGGCCCAGGAAGTATTTGTGGTGGTAAAATACTGTCTGCTTACAGCCAAGGAGCTGAATACCTCAGAGAGACATGTTCCTTAGGACATAGTCTCTTGATAAAAATTACATTATCTTATTCAACCCTTGTGGCATTGTGTCAGAGTCACGTATCTATCAAGTCACATAGTTATCAAGAAGGTGTGCCAGGACTCAAACATAATTCTTTCAATTATGGAAATCTGATAATTCTGTCAAATTCATCTTGTTTTCTAATTTAGAGTTACTATGGCACTAGTAGATAGTAAATGTTAATTTGTGCTGCTTTGATCTGATTGTTTGATTTTTTTGACTCCATCCATTCTGATGCTCACAATGAGGTTTTATGCATGCTACTTCAAGCTGGACTGTCACTAAAGACTAGATCTTTTTCTCTTTTGGAGAAGATCACGGAACATTAATACCACAGAAGATCACTTTGAGGCTATAATGAAGTAAGAACAAAACAAAGTCACTGTGCAACTCAACTATACAAAATACTATAAGTCTCCCTCTCTCTCAGCTGAAATGAATGATTTTTATTTGTTTACCAATTATAGTTTTAACCTTATCTAATCTGCCATCCTTATAGATAAGATTCACTGAGATACCGGATCACAGAATTGCCCTAGCTTTCTGATAGTTCTCAATCTAAAGGGAATCACTTCTTCCTTAGACCTTTCCCCTAAATTATGCAACCTAATCCCAAATCCTATAATATGTTCTTTCCAGCACCCTGTTTCTGAGATGTCCCCTTTGATGTATGTTCTTCCTCACTGCAAAAAGTAGTAATCCCAACTTGTTCAACTACAAGTGTGTTCTTGAAAGAATTAACACCAGACTCTCATGATGGACAGGACCCATTTTGCAGCCTACTGGTTGCTTAGACTATCTAGTGAGCTGTTACCTTAATGGAAGTGGTTAGAGCCTTCTTTTATCATACCAGTGCTATATTAGATGGAATCCTGAGTTTCTTAATGAACCTTTAATCTTAACTTGCTATTTTAAAAGATTTTATTTATTTATTTGAGAGAGACATAGAATGCAAAGCTGGGGGAAGGGCAGAGTGAGAGGGATGAGCCAACTTCCTGCTGAACAAGGAGCCCAGTGGGACTCAATCCCAGGACTCTGGGATCATGACCTAAGCTGAAGGCAGACGCTTAACTGACTGAACCAAGAGGTGCTCTTTAATCTTGATTTAAACTTCTGAACATCATAAGCTATAGTTCCATAGTTGGGTCTCTCTAGAGAAGAGGGTCTCAGAATGGGAAGGTAAGGTTAATACAAATAATGCTAGACATGTCAGAAAACTTGACTTTTGGTTTTGTCTCCATTGGAAGATAGCATTGTGATCACAACAAAGTGGTTTAACCTCCTTGGGCCTCAGGATTTTAGCTTTAAAATGAGACATTTGGACAATAGAGGTCTCTGAGGGTCCTTGTAGCTCTAACATTTGGTGATTGAAATTCACTATGGGGATGTTATCTCCTCTCTCTAGTAGGTAATACCATGTATCTGAAGAGTTTTGTGATCCAAATGTTTGATTTCAAAGACACCTGAAACATATGAAGGTATAGTTTGTAATTTTCTTCACAGATATTTTGAGACAGATGGCTAGGATAATTGTTTTTGGTGTAAAAGTGGGCACTGTTAAAATGTAATAAGAACCAGATAAATCTGCAGGAACTCTCTTAGCTCTGTCTCCAGAGAACCAGTGCTAATAAGTCATATTAGTCATTTTTATTTAGGAGACATAAGAAAGCATATGGTTGCATGCTGTACCAACTGTCATAAAATTTTGGAGAAAAGTGTTGCTTACAAAGTTTCCAGGGAAAGTGTTTCATAAAAGTATTTTAACCTTTATAGCTTACGAAATCAGTTTGCTTCCATTATTTATAAACTATATTTTTGGCCTAAATTCTCTTTAACAACAAAGGTTTAGCAAGAAGGAAAACACACAACTAGGAGAAAAATAAGTAGCCTGCCTTCTAGTGGAGGAACTGTCATATATAGCTTTTTTATGGAGCTAGGATTTTCATGTGAGTATAAAGTGTGGTGTAATGAAATATATTTAGGAATTTGTTTTCAAGTAAAATAAGTATAAGTTCTAGAAAGCTATTTGCCACTGTTTAACCTTTATGCATGATATGAATTTCAATGGTAACCATATTTTGTACATACTTTATATGCATACTTTCAAAATCCTTACTCATATGAAAGGTCCTTTCATCTTTTGGGCTCTCTTCCTTTATCATTATTGAATTATATGTGTGTGAATGCAGAGTCTGAAGATCTTTCCATTTACTGTAATTTATTCTTCTTCAGTTTCTCTGTTCTTTTGCATTTTCTCACTAAAGTGTTTTTTTTAATTTCCTTGTTTATTCATCTTGTAGATTCAGGGTTTTTTTCCTTTTCCTTTTAGTTTTTCATTAAAAGAAGCCAGTCTTATAAAAGAAAGGACAAGGTTCAAAGCAAACCTAGAATCAAAGATTTATAAGTTTATATATAAGAGCCCATTATGGCAATTGTGGTTGGCCTCGTGTTAAGAAATGTATAATAGGGGCACCTGGGTAGCTCAGTCGTTAAGCATCTGCCTTCAGCTCAGGTCATGACCCCTGTGTCCTGGGATCAAGCCCCAGGAAGCTTGTTTCTCCCTTTCTCACTCCCCCTGTTTGTGTTCCCTCTCTAGCTGTGTTTCTCTCTGTCAAATAAATAAATATTTTTTAAAAAAGAAATGTATAATAAATCATGAGACTAGATTAAAGAAAATCAATCAGAAAAGAGTGGAATTCTCAAAAACTAATAGTAGAAATTGAGTAGTTACATATACATATTTATAGAGATAAATATTTAGAAGGTACTAATTAGAAAATCTATTGATTTTGCTTGTCTAAATTGCAAAGTTAGTGTTTGGGTTGTCAAACCAACTTGAATATATTTATTCCTTGAAATAATTTTTTGGTTATGAAATTATAGAATGGTTTTAAATAATTTTACCATACATTACATAGGAGCTATATTAATTTCTCATCTTTTACATTATACTGAGACTAAAGTACATTTTTTCACATTTTGCATAATATATTATCTATAAGTCTATCAGATTATGCATTTTTTAAATAGTTGATCTTTGCCATTATCTCAATGGATTAAGAGCAGTGGCTCCCAAACTTCTGTTTTTGCCTTGAAGTTTGTTATGGGAGGTAGATACTGGAAGGATGTCCTAGATAGTAATTAACAGAGAATGGTGAGGGTTGCGTATTGTGTGTGGCTGTGTATTCTGAGCTGAAGCAGGGTATTTCCTGCCTAAGAAAAAATGAGTTGTAAAGAATAGGGTTGGCGAGCCAAGGAAGAATCTATGGAGGATAAGTTAGAGTTTACACCTTAAAAAAACACAAATACCAAGTCCAAAGGTAGAATCAGTGTCAGAATTGCAGAACCAAATGTTCAAGAGTCAAATTTGGAAAAAAACTGGTGTAAATACAGGAGTAAGTGTGATATTGCTTCTTATTTGTCTGTTTCTGAAATTGATCCAGATTTGGCTGTTTATATTTAATAAATTTTGAAGGGCTAACTGGCTTATAATGCAATGTTTTCCATTTAGTATCCCAAAGTATATATACTTAGCTCTAACTAGAAGCTAGAAGGATAGTTTGTTTTCCTTTTTATAATTGAAAGTTCATTTTTTAAAGATTTTATTTATTTGACAGAGAGAGAGATCACAAGTAGGCAGAGAGGCAGGAGGAAGCAGACACCCTGAGATCATGACCTGAGCTGAAGCCAGAGGCTTTAACCCACTGAGCCACCCAGGCACCCTATAATTGAAAGTTCTAACATTGGTTTGGTTTTATCATAGGAAGCAAGATAATAGGTGTTTGGACTGGAAAATCCATCTCCCAATCTATAATTCTCAAACCTGTGTTTTGTATAAGTTTTCTAATATAAATTAACTAGTTTACTTCTTCTTAAAGCCTCTCTTATGGATTTTCCTTACCACAGCAAACAATCTATTTTCTGTCTACAGACTGTAAAAACAACTGCATCTAACTCTCATGTGGGTATATGATATTGGGCATCAGGGAATTCTGTGTAAATTAGTGATCACTACTCTGATCCTTCTTTCCTGGTGTAAAAGCTAAGGAAGGCTCAGATGAGCTCCACAGGGCTGGAGCAGGAGTTAGGAGCATTTCTTGTGATATGTTGTGCCAGTGGTTGAATACCAAACCATCTGAATGTCTAGGGGAAAACCCAGAGAAGTGAGTATAAATGGGACAGTAGAACAAGAAGGCCTATGTTCTTTACTGCCTAACTTATCACAGTATCTCATATGACAATAAACTGTGACTCTCCTAGATAAGGATAGGTTATTCCCTCTTTTCCAAACTTATTTGATCATTGATTTTGAGTATTTCTGAGTGTGTGGTAGGGTAATATCTTGCTAGACACTAATGCTCCATGGAACATAGTTTGGAGAATGTTGCCTTAATAGAAATAAAGTTTAAAACATAAGTTCTGTGGGGCGCCTGGATGGCTCAGTCATTAAGTGTCTGCGTTCAGCTCAGGTCATGATCCCAGAGTCCCAGGATCAAGCCCTGCGTTGGGTTACCTACTGGGCTTGAAGCCTGCTCCTACCTCTCTCACTCCCTCTGCTTCTGTTCTCTCTCTAGCTGTGTTTCTTTCTGTCAAATAAATGAATAAAATCTTAAAAGAAACAAACATACAAAAAACATAAGTTCTGTTTAATATGCAGTCATATTATTTTTGAATGTAGAGTAGTAGATTTGCTTTAGAATGAGCAGAGCAAAAAATGTTATTTAATTTGCTAAGGTCTATGAAATGATATGGCACATCCATATGATGTACTAAAAGTGAGATGGTTAGATTTGTATGATTTCAGAAAATTTCAGGTCATAGGGGGCTACGATGGGGGCCGCAGTGGAAGGAGTGACACCCGTTGGCCACTGTGTTCATCAAGGCTTGATGTGTATTAATATAAATAGAAACCCAAATCTACTTTCAAACAAAGCCTAAGTAATTGCAGTGAATTTCCATATTATTCACTTCTTAAATTCAAATTAATTCATTTCCTTGTGATGCCACAAACATTTTAAAGTCCAAAATGTTCTTTTTGTGCTTAATTCTCTCCCAGTGGTTGTGTTTTTCTAACACAAGAAAAATTACATGTTTGCATTAAAATGCACAGCTTACAAGTCCTGTTTACAGTACTCACACCACTGGGTCTGGAGGTACTTTTCTTTTTGACAATTTACAAATGTCATACATAGTCTTATTCACTTCTCTTTAGTCACCTTTCAAGGACAAAATTCCTCTTAATTTAGAATATAACTTGTAAAGTGGTATGTTTAGTTTTCTGAATTAATGTCACTCTGTCTTAGTATGCTGAGACATCTGTTCAGAGCACAGGTCACCCTCTGATCCAGCAAATTTATACTGCTAGACCTGGGTTCTCCTTTTCCTTTCTAAGGAAGTCATAGGTGACTGCAGGCAAACTTACCAGTCTAGACTATCATGTCATTAAGCTTGTCTCCACATTGTTTCCTTAATATTCTGCAGGATGGAATAAGAAATAGCAGGTACAAATAGCTCAGTGTTAATGAACTTCCTTGAACGAGTTCTGTATCTGAGGGTCTGTGGCCAGCCTCACAAGAAGGCAGAAGATCTGCTACAAAGACAGTTTGATTTGAGGTGTGTAGCTAAGGGTCTCTGTTCATGCCAATACTTGGCATAATATCAGCATTTCTTCTTTTGAGGAATTTATTTCTTTGGAAATTAAAGATTTTAGTCTCTTAAAAGATTTTTACTGAAGTATAAATACCCCAAGAAGAAAAGGTATGATGAGGTATCTTACCACCTAATAATTTAGCAGATTTGAGTTTGGCTTTCAGAGGAGCAAAGATTCATCTAAGTATTGTGGGACCTGAAATTTACACAGTTAATAAGAGGGCTATTTAAGAAAATAGAACAGACAGTAACTAATAAAAAATTAGGCCAAATGTGTTGCAAGCAATTCTGGCAAGTTAGAGGCCCCAAAGTTTCATTAGCTTCATAGTACATCCTCATCTGGTGTAGAGTAGTGATTAAGGTGCATTGGAAGGCCCACTCTTTGAGATTCAGTTTCAGTAGATCTGAGTGGGAGCCCTGGAACCTTGGATCCCAGGAAAGTCTGAGGTATATACCTATATACCACACTTTGAGAAACATTGCCGAGAAAATTAGAACACAGAGTAGGCTCTTGAGGGAAGTTTGCCATCTAGAGAGAGTAGGAGGCCAAAGATAACTCCTAAGTAAGGTAATGTTACTCATAGCTATATGACTCCAGAGCCACATCCACAGTCACGATTACCATATATGGCTCCTTCAGTCTTGTTCTCCTCTGTACTCAATATACAAATGCTGGGGCGCTTGGATGGCTCAGTTAGTTAAGCAACTGCCTTCAGCTCAGGTCATGATCCCGGAGACCTGGGATCGAGTCCCACATCAGGCTCCCTGCTCGGCAGGAAGCCTGCTTCTCCCTCTCTCGCTCCCCCTGCTTGTGTTCCCTCTCTGGCTGTGTTTCTCTCTGTCAATAAATAAAATCTTTAATATATATATATATATATATATATATATGCTTTCGGATGTCCACATAATGAACACAGCCCACAATACATCTCAAGTTAGTGAATTTATTTACTGGATCTACTTCTTTTGCATATCCAGGATAAAGTAACATGAAATACAAGCTTTTTTCATAAAGAAATATTTTTATTGGGCGCCTGGGTGGCTTAGTGCATTAAAGCCTCTGCCTTTGGCTCAGGTCATGATCTCAGGGTCCTGGGGTTGAGGCCCACGTCTGGCTCTCTGCTTGGCAGGGAGCTTGCTTCCGCCTCTCTCTCTGCCTGCCTTTCTGCCTATTTGTGATCTCTCTCTCTGTCAAATAAATAAATAAAATCTTTAAAAAAAGAAATATTTTTATAATTGAAATGAGGACCCATATGCTATTATACAGTATCTACCTTTCTTAGAAAATTTCATGAAGGACAGATGAGATCCCTGATATTACTCTCTGCAAGGGGAGTCCTATGCTTATATATAAATGGGAGATGATGAATTATTGGACAGGAAATGGACAGAAGGGCAATGTCCTTGACTGTGGTTCAAGATGTACTCTCCCATTCGTGGAAAACTGGATTGACAGAGCTATTAGAAAACTTGCACTAACATTTGGGGTAGCAGTAGTTTTATAGTTATTTCATAGTTATTCCTACTTCTTCCTCAAGCCAAGTATGATTTATCTTCCCTATCTATAGAATATCACTTTATTTTTTACATTTGTTGTGTAGTTCATCAAATTATACACGCTAATATAGGTAGTTCTAACTGGGTTTCATGTTCACCTCTCCTTCCCCGTGCAACAGCCACTAATTTATCAGCCACTTGAGAGCAGGATTGTGTGTCATTTATCTCTATGTCTTTCATTGCATGTAGCCAAGGACCTTACTCATAGTAGGTATTCAAAGGATATTGGTTGAAATTACTTGGAAAGTATTTGTGGGAATCCAAAATAATGATGGCCAGTGTCGATTTGAATAAAATAGGAAGATATGGTTCTTATGAGCTATGGCCTGACAATCAGAGCACTGCCACTTTTTTTGACTTTAAATTTATTTTATTTTTTCAGTGTTCCAAGATTCATTGCCCATGCCCCACACCCAGTGCTCCGTGCAATAGGTGCCCTCAGTACCCACCACCAGGCTCTCCCCATCCCCCCACTCTCTTCCCTCCAAGTCCCTCAGTTTGTTTCTGTGTCCAAAGTCTCTCATGTTTCATTTCTCTTCCTGAATTTTCCTTCTTCCCATTTACTTTCTTTCTCCAACTGTCTTCTATATTACCCCTTATGCACCACAAGTAAGTGAAACAATGTGATACTTGACTTTTTCTACTTGGCTTATTTCATTCAGCATAATCCCTTCCAATCCAGTCCAAGTTGCTACAAAAGTTGGATATTCATCCTTTCTGATGGAGGCATAGTATTCCATTGTATATATGTACTACATCTTCTTTATCCATTCATCTGTTGAAGGGCATCTTGGCTCTTTCCACTGTTTGGCAATTGTGGCCATTACTGCAATGAACATTGGGGTACATATGGCTTTTCTTTTCACTACATCTGTATCTTTGGGGTAAATGCCCAGTAGTGCTATTGCAGGGTCATAGGGTAGTTCTAGTTTTAATTTTTTAAGGGATCTCCACACTGTTTTCCAAAGCGGCTGCACCAATTTGCATTCCCACCAACAGTGTAAGAGAGTTCCCCTTTCTCCGCAGCCTCTCCAACACTTGTTGTTTCCTGTCTTGTTAATTTTGGCCATTCTGACTGGAGTAAGATGGTATCACAGTGTGGTTTTGATTTGAATTTCCCTGGTAGCTAGTGACGATGAACATTTTTTCATGTGTCTGTTAGCCGTTTGTATATCTTCAATGGAGAAGTGCCTCTTCATGTCTCTTGCCCATTTTTTGATGTGTTCATCTTCTTTTTGGGTGTTGAGTTTGAGTAGTTCTTTATAGATCTTGGATATAAGCCTTTTGTCTGTAGTGTCATTTGCAAATATCCTCTCCCATTCTGTGGGTGGCTTCTTTGTTTTGTTGACTGTTGCCTTTGCTGTACAGAAGCTTTTTATTTTGATGAAGTTCCAAAAGTTAATTTTTGATTTTGCCTCCTTTGCCTTTGGAGATGTGTCTTGAAAGAAGTTGCTGTGGCCAATGTCAAAGAGGTTACTGCCTATGTTCTCTTCCAGACTTTTGATGAATTCCTACCTCACATTGAGGTCTTTCATACATTTCAAGTTTGCCTTTGTGTGTGGTGTAAGAGAATGGTCTAGTTTAATTCTTTTACATGTAGCTGTCCAATTTTCCCAGCACCATTGATTGAAGACCCTGTTTTTTTTCCACTGGATATTTTTTCCTGCTTTGTTGAAGATGATTTGCCCATAGATTTGTGGGTCCATATCTGGACTCTCTACTCTGTTCCCTTGGCCTATTTGTCTGTTTTTGTGCCAGTACCATGCTGTCTTGGTGATCACAGCTTTGTAATAAAGCCTGAAGTCAGATAACGAGATGCCCCTAGCTTTGTTTTTCTTCTTCAACAATTTCTAGCGATTCGGGGTCCTTTTTGGTTCCATATAAATTTTAAGATTGTTTGTTCCAAAGCTTTGAATAATGTTGGTGGAATTTTGATCAGAATGGCTTTGAAAGTATAGATTGCTCTGGGCAGTAAAGATATTTTAATTATGTTTATTCTTCCAATCCATGAGCATGAAATGCTCTTCCATCTTTTTGTGTATTCTTCAATTTTTTCATGAGTGTTCTGTAGTTCCTCGAGTACAGATCCTTAACTTCTTTGGTTAGGTTTATTCCTAAGTATCTTATGGTTTTTGGTGCTATAGTAAATGGAATCAATTCTCTGATTTCCCTTTCTATATTTTCATTGTTAGTGTATAAGAATGCAACTGATTTCTGTGCATTGATTTTGTATCCTGCCACGTTACTGAATTGTTATATGGGTTCTAGTAGTTTGGGGGTAGAGTCTTTTGGGTTTTCCACATAGAGTATCATGTCATCTGCAAAGAGAGAGAGTTTGACTTCCTCTTTGCCAAGTTGAATACTTTTTATTTCTTTCTGTTGTCTGATTGCTGTTGCTAGGACTTCTAACACTATGTTGAACAGTAGTGGTGACAGTGGACAACCTTGTCTTCTTCCTGATCTCAGAGGGAAGGCTGTCAGTTTTTCCCCATTGAGAATGATATTCGCTGTGGGTTTTTCATAGATGGATTTTATGAGGTTGAGGAATGTTCCCTCTATCCCTATACGGTGAAAAGTTTTAATCAGGAACGGATGTTGAATTTTGTCAAATGCTTTTTCTGTATCAATTGAGAGTACCATGTGGTTCTTCTCTCTTCTCTTATTGATTTGTTCTATCATGTTGATTGATTTGTGAGTGTTGAACCACCCTTGCATCCCTGGGATAAATCCCACCTGGTCATGCTGGATAATCTTTTTAATGTACTGTTAGATCCTGTTAGCAAGGATCTTGTTGAGAATCTTGGCATCCATATTCATCAGTGATATTGGTCTGAAATTCTCCTCTTAGATGGGGTCTTTGGTTTGGAGATTAGAGTAATGCTGGCTTCATAGAAAGAGCCTGGAAGTTTTCCTTCTGTTTCTATTTTTTGAAAGAGCTTCAGGAGAATAGGTGTTATTTCTTCTTTGAATGTTTGGTAGAATTCCTCAGGGAATCCATCTGGTCCTGGGCTCTTGTTTTTGGGGAGGTTTTTGATCACTGCTTCAATCTCATTACTAGATATAGGTCTATTCAGATTGTCGATGTCTTCCTGTTTCAGTCTTGGAAGTTTATAGGTTTCCAGGAATGTATCCATATCTTCTAGGTTGTTTAAACTTACTGGCATATAATTGTTGATAGTAATTTCTGATGATTGTTTCTATTTCCTTGGTGTTAGTCATGATCTCTCCCCTTTGATTCATAATTTTATTAATTTGGGTCTTCTCCCTTTTCTTTTGGGTGTGTTTGGCCAATGGTTTATCGATCTTATTGATTCTTTCAATAAACCAGCTTCTAGTTTCATTGATGTGTTCTACTGTATCTCTAGTTTCTGATTCATTCATCTCTGTTCTAATCCTAATTATTTACTGTTTTGTGTAGGGGGTTGGTTTAATTTGTTGTTGATTTTCCAGTTCGTTAAGGTGTAATGAGAGTTGGTGTATTTGCATCTTTTCAATTTTTTTGAGTGAGGCTTTGATGGCTATGTATTTCCCCCTCAGGACTGCCTTTGCTGTATCCCATAGGTTTTGGATTGATATATCTTCATTCTCATTGGTTTCCATGAACTGTTTCAGTTCTTCTTTGATTTCATAGTTGATCCACAGTTTCTTGAGCAGATTCATTTTTAGCTTACATGTGTTTGATTTTCTGCTGAACTTTTTGTTGTGGTTGAGTGCCAGTTCATAGTATTGTGGTCAGAGAATATGCAGGAAATAATCTCAATCTTCTGGTATCAGCTGAACCCTCATTTATGACTTAGTATGTGGTCTATTCTGGAGAAAGTTCCATGTGCACTCAAGAAGAATGAGTATTCTGCTGTTTTAGGGTAGAATGTTCTGAATATATCTGTGAGATCCATCTGGTCCAATGTGTCATTCAAGGTTCTTATTTCTTTGTTGATTTTCTGTTTAGATGATCTGTCCATTGCTGAGAGTAGTGTATTAAGATCTCCTACAATTAATGTGTTCATATCAATATGATTCTTTATTTTGTTTAACAGTTGGCTTATGTAGTTGGTCGCTCCCATGTTGGGTGCATAAATGTTTACAATTTTTAGATCTTCTTGGTGTATAGACCCTTTGAGAATGATGTAGTGTCCTTCTGTGTCTCTGACTACAGTCTTTAGATTAAAATCCAATTTGTCTGATATGAGATTCCCTACCCCAGTTTTCTTTTGATGTCCATTGGTATGAAAGATGGTCCTCCATCTCCTCACTTTCAGTCTGGAAGTGTCTTTAGATTCAAAATGTGTCTCTTGTAGAGAGCATATGGATGGGTCCTGTCGTTTTATCCAGTCTGCAGCCCTGTGCCTTTTTATTGGAGCATTTAGGCCATTCACATTGAGAGTGATTATTAGATATGTTTTTATTGACATCATGTTGCCTGTTAAGTTCATGTTTCTATAGATTACCTCTGTAAATTTCTTTTCTGTGTCACTCTTGGGTTTGTTTCTCCTCTAAAGAACCCCTCTTAGTATTTCTTGTAGTGCTGGCTTGGTGGTTGCATAATCTTTTAGACCTTGGCCGTCCTGGAAGCTCTTTATTTCTCCTTCCATTCTGAAAGTCAACCTTGCTGGTACATTATCCTTGGTTGAATATTTTTGTCATGTAACTTCCTGAATATGTCTTGCTAGCCTTTTCTGGCTTGCCAGGTTTCTGTGGATAGTTCTGACGTTATTCTGATGGTCCTCCCTCTATACATAAGGGATTGCTTCCCCCTAGCCGTCCTTAAGACATATTCTTTGGTTTTATGATTCACGAATTTCACAATTATGTCCCTGGAGGTTTTTCTGGCCTCATTTATCTTGGGTGTATGTACTCTATGTCTCTAGGACATTAACATTGGTTTCATTCTCCAGATTAGGGAAATTTTCATCCATGATTTGTTCAACTATATCTTGAGGCTTCTCTCTCTCTCAACTCCTTCAGGGATTCCAATCATTCTGATATTGGAGTGTTTCATGGTATAATTTATTTCCCTTATTCTATTTTCATGGGATTTTAGCTGTTTGTTCCAAGACTTCTCTTGCTCCCCCATCTTAATCCATCTGTCTTCTAAATCACTAATACAATATTCAACTTCACTTACTCTAGCTGGTAGCATATTTAAATTAGATTGCATCTCATTAATAGCCTTTCTAGTCTTGGCTTTCACTTCTGTCATTTGGGCTTCTATCTTGAGACAAATGTCTTTTCCAAATTAGCCATTGCTTGGACGATTGTTGCCCTGAATTCCATTCCTTTCATATGTTTATTTTTATTTACAGTATTTCTGTGACCAGAGTTGCAGTCTCTGGGTTCCTCTTCTGTTGGTTTTTCCACCTCCAAGTCAATGTGGTGGGGAGTGGTTGAGGGGGTGTATAGCTGAATAGCTCAACCATGATCCAGGTGAATTCTTTGCTGGAAGGTTTGGAGCAATCAGAAGTCACCACCAAAAAGAAAGAAGAAAAAACAGAGAAGGGGAAAAAGGAAGCAAGAAAAAAGTCTGGCCAGAGTGGGCCCAGTGGTAGGATTTATATGGTACACAACTACAACAGGGTAAAGAAAAAGACATCAAGAGTAAAAGAAAGTTGAAGAGATCAAAAAGCTAAGCCCAATCCAAATGACTCCCAAGACCAATATTTATGTAATACAAAGGTAAAAACAATTACACAGAAACACTGACAGACTAGGGTGGAAAGGTGAGGGCAAACACTCCTTGTGGGCAAGAAAGTATTTCAGATCCTCCTGGGTTTGTCTTGTTATTATTGTTAGAGGAGTCCACTTTCTAAAGATATAGGGAGATTAGAACTGATTTGTATAAGGGGGTAGTATTGAATAGGGATGCAGGGTTACCTTGAAGCTTATAATTATATGTATATTTAAAAGAAAAAATAATAAAGGAAAGAAGCAAGAAGAAAGGGAATAAACAGAAAAAGCAAGCAAACAAACAAACAAGAGAAGCAACAACCACTATGACAACAGAAAAGATAGGTATGGGTGTAGAAAAAATTTCAAGGTAAAAAATTATTATGGAGTGTTGTATTAAGTATCATGTTGTAATAGTAAGTGGGTTAAAAATTAAAAGAACAAAAACCGTAAGAATGAATTTTTAAGTTTAAAGTGGAAACGTTAAAAGTAAAAATAGTAAAAAGTTAAAAAAGAAAATAAAGTGAAAAGCTGTATCTCTAAGGCATACAACTTTTGGGATAGTACCAGCAGCTTAATATATTGCCTTCCCTGCCCCCCCCCATGTTGGGGTTTTATGTTTGGGTGTTGTCCTCTTGCGCTTCTGGCTTGCCTTCTGGGAGAGGGGCCTGCCGCGCTGTTTTTCAGTCTCTTCTACCTGGGTGAGTCCCTGCCCCCTTCCTAGGGACTGGGCTCCATAGCAACCAGGTTTTCAGGCTTTAGTTCTTTGGAGGGTTTGTTCTTTTGCGGATTTTTGCAGCTTTTCAGGAAATTAAGTCATAGAAAGATGTCTGCATGCAGACCTCCTTCCCAGAGAGAGCCCCTAATTAGCAACCCTCTGGATGATGGGGGTCCTCACAGCCTCTCCCTGTATTTTACCCCTTGGCTGCCTGTCACAACTAGGCACAGCTGCAGACGCTGGTTCAATTGGTGCCTGAAGCCCCCGCTTGTCGTTTTGCTCTCGTGCCACGGAAACCGCAACTGATTTTGGTTCGTGTGACCTTGTCTCTGCGGGAGTCTGTGGTGCACTCTCACACAGGAGGGACTGCGGTACCACGGTCCTGCTCGTCATGTTCATGTCTGCAAAATTGCCTTCCCTGGGGGGTCCACGCCTGGCCCAAGGGGTGGAGAAAAGCGGCATAGAAAAACAGAGGAGGAAAAAAAGCAGCGGAAAAAAAAATGGCAGTTTTAAATAGACCCTGTCCCACTGTGATCCCTCCTGCGCACCTGGGAGAGCTTTCTCTCCGCAGATCTATCCCCATTTCCCCGGCTGCCCCTCAGGCTCTCTGTTTTTGTCAGCTTTTAATCAGAACGCAATCTGCTGTTGTTCCCCAAACACAGAGCACTTTCATCCTTGGCTACTTCTTTCCAGTGGGTTGCCTCTGCGGGCTTCCTTCCCCGTTCCTTTTCTTTGGATATTCCTCTGATCGCTCCCACTCCACTCTCCCTCTTTGTCAATGCTCTTCTTCCCTCATAGTGATCCAGAAGTGTGAAATATTACATTTCAGGCTGATTTCATGGGTGCTCACTGTTAGGGCCTGCTTAGCTTCAAGGTAGCCAAAACAGGCTCTGTAACCCCCTGGTGATTTAGGCCTCTACATATCTAAACCCACTGGTGGTTTAGGCCTTTACAAAGCCTATGTTACCCAAATGAGGGCAGTTAAGTCAAGAAACCATGTGCATCTTGCTTCAGTTCCTGGAATGTTTGGGCATTCCAGGAACTGTGGGGGGGGGGGGTTTAAAATGTTATCTCACCCAACCAGGAAAATTACCGTGTGACTCATGCTTGCTGTTTGAAATGTTTATAAACCCCTGAAAACTTGCAATCAGGGTCCTTGTTGAAACCCGCTCTGCCGGGCAGATACTTGGACCCCAGCTAGCTGGAAATAAACCTCGCTGTGTGACTTGCATTATCCTGAGCGCCCTCGGTTCTTTTGGGGGAAGCAGTCGACACCGAACTTTATCACTCACAGTGTTCTTGTAGTGTTTTTTGCAGGAATTGAGCTCACGTCAGGGAACTCCCTAAAATGGGGTCACCCGGCTTTCCGCCATCTTGCTCAGAATCCAAAGCACTGACATTTTTAATCTTGTTCTTGTAGCTCCTTCTACTGGAAGGTAGAAAAAAATGTCTTTGCTATGGGATTATTTGTATCATGACTGTCAGAAACAACAGAACTACCACCAAACTAAACACAAACACTTTGTAAGAATTACATATATTTTAAGTTGTTTTTTTTTAGATTTATAGCTGGGCCCTAAATTTCTAAAATATCTATGTAAACTCTTTTAGAAGCAACTGGGTTATTTGGGGGAAGAGATTTAATCAGATAATATCAAAGTGAACTGTGGCATTCCTTATGGACATGGAGCCAAGAATAGTGCTAAGAAGAGAGTTATCTGGCTATTTCTTAGAACTTAATTGGGGTAAGGAACAAATATCTTTTCCCATCTCTGAGCTCCATTCTGCACTGCAGCACAGCAGGGGACCAGTGAATTGTTGCAGCATGCCTCTGGCCCTGTACATCTTCCACCTTTCCTTCTTAGAACTCAGCAGTACTTTCTGCTTTGGTCCAGACAGGTAGGTCAGTTTATTGCAGTTTGCCTGACTGATTTGTGTGGCTTAAGAATCCCTTAAGTTTATGGTTTGTGGAGTCTATATTTCAGATAAAAGACGATGTTTTTGATTTTCACATTTATCTGTAGAAATTCTAGCCTCTTCTTTTTAATACCAAATTTTTGTGGGGCTGTCTGCATATTATGTATGCATTTTTTTAAAGACTTTATTTATTTGACAGAGAGAAACACAGCCAGAGGGAACACAAGCAGGGAGAGTGAGAGAGGGAGAAGCAGGCTTCCCGCCGAGCAGGCAGCCTGATGTGGGACTCAATCCCGGGTCTCCGGGACCATGACCTGAGCCGAAGGCAGTCGCTTAACCAACTGAGCCACCCAAGTGCCCCTATGTATGCATTTTAAAAAAATATTTCATCTATTTTTCTGACACAGAGAGTGAGCACAAGCAGGGGGAGCAGTAGGCAGAGGGAGATGGAGAAGCAGGGCCCCCATAGTGCAGGGAGCCCAATGCTGTCTAGATCTCAGGGCCCTGGGATCATGACCTGAGCTGAAGGCAAATGCTTAATCTGATAATTGAGCCATTGAGGCACCCCTTATATATGCATGTTTAATGATTCATACTCCTAGGATTTTGAATTTGTTCTTAATAAAATTCTTTTATAGAATTTTAGAAATAAAAGTGTTCTTTTTTAGAATTATAGAAATATTAAAAGTAATGTAATATGCTTTCCAATGCCTGCTTACAAGAAGTTGATTATAACAGGTTTTTTTTTTAACCAACTTATGCACAGAATAGCATAGTTCCCAAATGTAATGTATATAGGGTAAAAATCTTCAAATGGAAAAATTTTCCTTCTTTTCTGTGAGGAAAATAATTAATGATCTGACCACTGATCCATACCAGCAAATGAATGTGATGCCCTTAGCTTTTCTGAGGTTATGCATAACTTGTCTATCCAGCTTCATAAACTGTGGAATAGGCTTTATGGAGAAAGAAAATCTAAGAGAGAATGTTATAATATGAATCAGCTCTAGCTACAAATTTGATGTATAGTTTGCTGGAATTGACAGCAAAAACAACATTAATCCGTATACTAGTACTGCAGTGGTTTCATTTCATCGCTTTGCAACTATGTGACTTAGAATATATTTGTGTTTTCCTTTTATTTCAGTGAATCTGAGCAGACAACATGGCACCTTTTGAGACATGATGTAGGTTGGAAGCAATATAGTTTATACCTGTGCAGTGTGACTCATTAGGGAAGCAAGGGGCTTATGACTTTAGTCTCACTACCCAGAAATATAAAACATAAAATCATGTTACAGGGATATATGTATGGTTGTCTCAGTTAACTTCTCTCTTCCCTCTTCTAGTTGTAGTCTGCTTCATCAGGTTCTCTTCTGTGCTCTTGGACAAGCCATATGATTTAATTTCCTACTCTTAGACTAATTATGTGGAATTTGATAGTACATTGCTAAATTTACCTAAGAGTTAAATATGTATTCTCCTCTTCATTTAATCTAGTGATTTCACATTTCATTAACCATGAGATAATTAGAGATAGAATATCTGTGGTTGTGGTGAATGCAATCAACAGTTAAAATTTTTTGATATAGCAAAATCCTGGAAAAGAACATAGGCAGTAACCTCTTTGACATCGGCCACAGCAACTTCTTTCAAGACATGTCTCCAAAGGCAAAGGAGATAAAATAAAAAATGAACTTTTGGGACTTCATCAAAACAAAAAGCTTCTGTACAGCAAAGGAAACAGTCACAAAACAAAGAGGCCACCCACAGAATGGGAGTGGATATTTGCAAATGACACTACAGACAAAAGGCTTATATCCAAGATCTATAAAGAACTACTCAAACTCAACACCCAAAAATAAGATGAACACATCAAAAAATGGGCAAGAGACATGAAGAGGCACTTCTCCATAGAAGATATACAAATGGCTAACAGACACATGAAAAAATGTTCAACGTCACTAGCTACCAGGGAAATTCAAATCAAAACCACACTGAGATACCACCTTATACCAGTCAGAATGGCCAAAATTAACAAGTCAGGAAATAGCAAGTGTTAGAGAGGCTGCGGAGAAAGGGGAACTCTCTTACACTGTTGGTGGGAATGTAAACTGGTGCAGCCGCATTGGAAAACAGTGTGGAGATCCCTTAAAAAGTTAAAAATAGAACTACCCTATGACCCTGCAATAGCACTACTGGGCATTTACCCCAAAGATACAGATGTAGTGAAAAGAAGCGCCATATGTACCCCAATGTTCATTGCAGCAATGACCACAATCGCCAAACTGTGGAAAGAGCCAAGGTGCCCTTCAACAGATGAATGGATAAAGAAGAAGTGGTACATATATACAATGGAATACCACACCTCCATCAGAAAGGATGAATATCCAACTTTTGTAGCAACATGGACTGGATTGGAAGGGATTATGCTGAATGAAATAAGCCAAGTAGAAAAAGTCAAGTATCACATGGTTTCACTTACTTGTGGTGCATAAGGGGTAATATAGAAGACAGTTGGAGAAAGAAAGTAAATGGGAAGAAGGGTAATTCAGGGAGAGAAATAAAACATGAGAGACTTTGGACACAGAAACAAACTGAGGGTCTTGGAGGGAGGGGTGGAGGGGGGGATTGGAGAGCCTAGTGGTGGGTACTGAGGGCACCTATTGCATGGAGCACTGGGTGTGGGGCATGGGCAGTGAATCTTGGAACACTGAAAAAATAAAATAAATTTAAAGTCAAGAAAATGGAGGAAAGTTGAAAAAAATTGATGTAGATTATTACATCCACATATTTATTGGAGAAAAATAATACAAACTAGAAGTGTATTTTTTTCAGGAATAAAAATAATTTGCTAAATCTCTTTGATCTTGAAGCTTTCTTGAAAACAATGGAGGAGGAAGAGATACTATTTACATACTCCTGTATAATATTTGCTCCAATGCCCACGTGTGATACTTAGCATTTTTCTTATGTGTACACTTTTCTGTGTGTTGAAAGCCTGTTTATTAAAAATGTACATAACCATATTGTTGTTATTGTTAGTTTGTATTAGTGACTAAGTTATAACCACACAATTGAGCATTTTATTAAGGTGTGTTTGAAGGTCTTGCTGGGTTCTCTTGTATCTGAGGAGGGCTTTCCTTCTGGATAGTTAATTAGTACTTGTCAGAGAACTCAAGTCTGTTGGCCTGGTTAATAAATATATCCTTGGACAAGTGATAGATTGGAGTCTGCCTAAATGAAATCTATCTATAACACATAGCCTATACGTGGTAAATTTCAGATTGAAAAGTGCTACCTGAAAACTAATAGCTAATATGGAATCATAGTTTAGGGGAGGAAAATAATTTTATCTCTACCTTCTGGGTTCTTGGTGAGACTCCCCCTATAGTAAAAGACAGATGAATAAGAAAAAAAAGAAAACAGAAGTTTAATAGCATGTATAAGTCTTGTATACATGGGAGATACCCAAGAAAACTGAGTAACTCCCTAAAATGGCTGGAGTTACCACCTTAAATACCATTTCCAGCTAAAGAAAAAAGAAGAAGTTGAGGGATAGGGGACAGTTATGGGAGGTAACCAGAAAAAGCACAGTAAACAAGGGTAAAGTTGTTAGGGAGATTTAAGTCAGTGCCTTCTCCATTGACAAGAATTTCTGGAGATTAGAGTCATTCTTCTTTTCCTGGTACAGAAAGGGAGACACCTTTACAAATGGAAATTTCCCTTGCAAATGTAAAAAATGTCCCTTACAAAACATTTAATTTCTACTAATTTTCAGAGCTAGTTTTCAGCTCTCAGGTCTGCTGTTTCTTCAAAAAATAATCCACTCAAGGGGCACCTGGATGACTCATGTGGTTAAGTGACTGCCTTCCCATCAGGTCGTGATTCTGGAGTTCCAGAATTGAGTCTCACATGGGTCGCCCTGCTCAGTGGAGAGTCTGCTTCTCCCTCTGATCCTTCCTCCTCTCATGCTCTCTCTCTCTCTCATTCTCTTTCTCTCAAAGAAATACATAAAATCTTTTAAAAAATCAACTCAAAATAATCCTATGTTAAAAAGAATTATTTTGAGATAGTATATTCTGCTTCATCAGATAGGGAGTCTTAATGCTTATCTATATGGGTGTTTTTTGGGGGAAGAAGATTCCTTTTGATATGGACTTTAAGTAATCATGATTACTCTGGGAGGAGTCTGGACAAATCTGGATCATTATATTTGTAGGGGAGTATTTTACTGATGTGGGGCTGCAAGCAAATGGTCACGAAAGAATTTTTGAGACATTTTTGGTGAAAAAAGATGCTTTATTATAGCATGAGAATAGGACCAGTGGACAGAAAGAGCTACAGTTTTGCTGTATGAAGCTGGCGGTTATATGCTTAGTGTTCATTGGGGAGGGTAGGTGCAAAGAGTATTAGATCACAAATGTTTTATTTGAATTTCTGTTCATAAAACTACTTTCACAAGATTTCTCTGGTGCTTATTGTTCACTCAATATTAACTATTGGTGGGATGAATAGGCAGTCATGATACCCTTTAAGAATGTAGCAACCAGTATGTATTTGATCCTTATCAAAACTATGCAGGCTATAGGTCAGCCTTCTGGGGTAACAGTAAATATTTTTCTGCTTTTATACCTCATCATTACTCCTTCTAGTTAAATACCTTTGTTTATCTCAATCTCAGACCTCAAATTTTGGTAGATCAAGGAATTGTCCTTTGAAATGTCTCATACCTTGACTTTTTGTCTTCCTGGAAAGCTCTTCCCAAGAGAATTGCTTGCCTTTTCCCTCACTTTCTAATGTTTTCTAACATGTTACCGTAGAGGCCACTTTTAGGCAAACATGTTTGAGTGATAGAGTATAGAAAGGTCTCCAGCAGCCACCTGGCTGAATACAGAAAGGCCGATGAGGCGACCCGCCTCAAAATAGTCACAGGCTCTAACTGACCATTGGGCTACTTACAACTGGGCACAGTTGCCAAAATGGAAAAATTCTGTAGGTCGCCATACCTCCTTGTCTTCCCCCTTTAAAAACAGCCTTCATCCACTGCTTCATTACAGACAGCCTCTCCTTTGCTGTGCTGCCCACTGACCTCTAGTGCTGTATTCAATGAATATCTATGTCCTTTTTTCTGCCTCAGGTGAATTATTTCACCTCCCATACCACCGGTTTCCACTGGATACTGGATACGGGTTACCCCATATTTGGGGGTCCCCATCCTATTAAGAGAAACTCCATTTAGACACCACAGTTACCTTTACATTGAAGACTTGGAAAGTGACCCTATTTAAAGTTTCAACTTGTCTTACCATCACACACACACACACACACACACACACACACACACACACACACACAAGTCCAAACACACAACCTCAGTATTTTTCTTGCTCTATTTTTGTCTTTTTAACACATGTCACTGCATAGAATATAAACTAGTGTGTGTGTGTGTGTGTGTGTGTGTGTGTGTGTGTGTGTGTGTGTGTATTTTGCATGAATCCCCAACCAGAATGTAAGTTTCATGAGGGCAGAGATTTTTGTTTGTCATGTTTATTCTTGTAGTCCTGGTTCCTTGAATAGTGCCTGGTATATTTAACAATGAAAAAAAAGTTGAATAAATGAAAGGAAGAAAGGACAAAAAAGACAGAAGAAGGCATTAGGGAAGGCATTGATTCCAGGATCCAAAACTTCTTCTTATGCGAAGATGATTCACTCATTATTTTTCATTAGGATAGAATATTCAGGGAACACAATTCCTCTTCTTGAGTAGAGAGGAGCAAAATCTAATAGAGCTATCTACTTTTAGATGGAATGGTTTCAGTCCACTGGGTTAGTGAAAAGGATATAATAATCATCAGATATGCTAAAGAGTGTGTTAATTAAGGGTGTTTTATAATATCCTATTCACGAGGGTAGAAATGGGGGTGCGAAAAAGAGTTAGATGGCAATGAGGGAGGGGAGAGGAATGAAAGGGAAAGAGATGTAAAATATACAACTAAATCAATTTCATTATAAAAATAAGATTTTTCAAGCAAATTTGTCAGTGAGCCCTCATGCTCAACTATAGACTCCAAAAGTTAAGACCAGAAATAGAGGGGCAACTGGGTAGCTCAGTTGTTGGTTGTCTGCCTTTGGCTCAGGTCATGATCCCAGGATCCTGGGATCAGGCCCCGCATTGGGATCCCTGTTCAGGAGGAGCACTGCTACTACTCCCTCTCCCAGTCCCCCTGCTTGTGTTCCCTCTCACACTGTCTCTCTTTCTTTCAAATAAATAAATTAAATCTTTAAAAAAATGAAATAGACAAAACCACTTAACTTATGTTCTAACTGAAACCCATTGTTACTATTTCTTATCACTTTACTGGGGCACTGATGAATGTTTTGCAGTGACCAGTTGCCACGCCAAAAAACATGATAGAAACATAATGCCTAGAACATCACATCCCTTCCTGCCCATAATCATAGACACATACTGATGTCCACCTATGATCACATGCTCTCTGCTTGTTCTCTTGCATGTATCCCCTGCACAATCTCTCCCTATAAAAATCTAGGTGTCCATCTTGTCAGCAGAGAGGCCAGTTTTAAGGCTTGAGCCTGCCATCTCTCCCAGGTGCCAACACCTGAAATAAATTTCTCCCCTTCTTTTATTCCAAACACTTATCTCTTGAGTTACTGGCTTCTTTTGAGACAAGTTTATCGAAGTTCATTTGGCAACACTCTTGACAAACCCATCTAACCATCTGTCTAACCATCTCAGGATTTCCTGGCATGGAGTAGTCGGCCATGGCAGTGAACCAGGGCTTACTTGTTTGTCCCTGAGTTAGTGGCTGTGACAGATCAATTGGTAACAAATTGGTTTTCTTATTTTCATTATTCATTTTATAACTTGTATATGTTAAAAGGCTTAATTTTAACCTCAAATCATAATACTAGAAAAGATTCTGTAAGTTAAAATGAAGTGAAATCTTTTTTTCTAAGCAAACAATGAAGACTTCTTAACCAAGCATCTGTCCCCACTTATTGCTGGGAGCCAGCCCCAGCAACCAGTAACCGGCAGAGGCCAGAAGGGAGGGAAGGCATCGGCGCTTTCAAATGAGGAGATCAGACATGAAGAGTGGTGTGGGGATCTCCTGAAAACACTGTTATCAGGGATCTTTATTTTTTTTAATTTATTTATTAAATTATTTTATTTTTTCAGTGCTCCAAGATTCATTGTTTATGCCCCACACCCAGTGCTCCATGCAGTAGGTGCCCTCAGTACCCACCACCAGGCTCTCCCATCCCCCCACCCCCTCCCTCCAAGACCCTCAGTTTGTTTATGAGTCCAAAGTCTCTCATGTTTCATTTCCCTCCCCAAATTACCCTACTTCCCATTTCCTTTCATTTTCCTACTGTCCTCTATATTACCCCTTATGTACCACAAGTAAGTGAAACCATGTGAAA
Source organism: Spilogale gracilis (assembly GCA_004023965.1). Taxonomy (NCBI): domain Eukaryota; kingdom Metazoa; phylum Chordata; class Mammalia; order Carnivora; family Mephitidae; genus Spilogale; species Spilogale gracilis. Next base: position 5,449 of record PITA01011294.1, on the reverse strand, counting down.
CTTGACTTTTTCTACTTGGCTTATTTCACTCAGCATAATCTCTTCCAGTCCAGTCCATGTTGCTACAAAAGTTGGATATTCATCCTTTCTGATGGAGGCGTAATATTCCATTGTATATATGTACCATATCTTCTTTATCTATTCATCTGTTGAAGGGCACCTTGGCTCTTTCCACAGTTTGACGATTGTGGTCATTGCTACAATGAACACTGGGGTACATATGGTCCTTCTTTTCACTACATTTGTATCTTTGGGTAAACACCCAGTAGTGCAATTGCAGGGTCATAGGGTAGCTCTATTTTTAATTTTTAAGGAATCTCCACACTGTTTTCCAAAGCAGCTGCACCAAATTGCATTCCCACCAACAGTGTAAGAGTGTTCTTTATTACATATAGCATTACATATAAGATCAAAGAGTTTCAATTTATATCACAAAGTTTTGTTTAAGTTATGATTCATCAATTTTGTGTGACAATAGTGCCCATGAAGACCCCAACTATTACACAGGATGTTCTGGTTAAAGTCTAATCTAAGGAACAATCAATTAGAGACAAATCTTAACTTTACTGGCAGCCATACATCATATGTTTTGCACAGATGGTTTCTATCAATCATTGTCCTATCAGGACTTCCTGCCTCCCCCTTAAATGCAGGGAGGTGAACATGTGGCCGTGTGGTTATGAGATTTCTAACTAAGCTAGTTACAATGCAGCTACTACTATTATCATGTTTTGAAAGGGTAGGATGAAACTTGAGGCTTGACCTAAATAAGGTAAAAGTAGGAGCAGAGAAAGGTCTGATATAATTGTAGTTATAAGGAGAAAAGTGTTTTTCAGAGCTATTCAAGTGGAAAGGGAGAACAAAGAAAGCAAAGCTGCATGGCGTCGATAACCACAACTCTGCCTAACTCCCTCACTTTGAGGGACGGTCATGGTGTCCTGTGCCTTGCAGAGGGAACCCATATGAATGACTGTGCTTCTGGTCTGTGGCATCTTATTTATTTATGTATTTATGTCTGTATGTATGTGTGTATGTATGTACATACGTATGTATGCATGTATGTATTTTGGGGAATCAGTATGTATACCACACTTTATTAACTAAAATTATAGACCGGAGGAACATAATATGCTACTCAAAATATGCTTTTTTAAAAAGAATTTATTTATTTATTTGACAGAGAGAGAGAGATCACAAGTAGGCAGAGAGGCAGACAGAGAGAGCAGAGGAAACAGTCTCCCCGCTGAGCAGAGAGCCCGACGTGGGCCTCGATCCCAGGACCCTGAGATCATGACCTGAGCTGAAGGCAGAGGCTTTAACCCACTGAGCCACCCAGGTGCCCTCAAATATGCTTTTTTATATAAGGATTATTCCGAGATGATTATTTTAAAAAATAGCAGACACAGGAGAGTCTATGAAAAAAAGATAAATTACCCTTTTGTAAAGGAAATTTGCATTTATAAAGGAAATATCAATTTGTGAAGGTGTCTCTCTCTCTCTCTCTACTAGGAAGAAAAGGAAGACTACAGATTTCCAGAAACTCCTATCAATGGAGTAAGTACTAAGTTAAATCTGCATAAAAACTTTCACTCTTTTTATTTTTATTTTTTTAAATATTTTATTTATTTATTTGACAGAGAGAAACACAGCTGGAGAGGCAACACAGCAGAGAGAGTGAGAGAGGGAGAAGCAGGCTTCCCGCTGAGCAGGGAGCCTGAGGTGGGGCTCAATCCCGGGTCTTCAGGATCATGACCTGAGCCTAAGGCAGTTGCTTAAACAACTGAGCCACTCAGGCGCCCCTCACTCTTCTTTCTAAAAATTATTAACATATAATGTGTTATTTGTTTCTGGGGTACAGGTTTGTGATTCATCAGTTTTACACAATTCATTGCACTCACTATAGAATGTACCTTCCCCAATGTCCATCACCCGGCCACCCCATCCCTCCCACTCCCCTCCAGTTCAACAAACTTCAGTTTGTTTCCTGAGATTGAGTCTTTTACGGTTTGTCTTTCTCTCTGGTTTCATCCCGTTTCATTTTTTTCCTCTCCTACCCCATGATCTTCTGCTTTGCTTCTCAAATTCCACATATCAGTGAAATCATATTATAACTGTCGTTCTCTGCTGATGGACATCTAGGCTCTTTCCATAGTTTGGCTATTGTGGACATTCCTGCTATAAACATTCAGGTGTATGTACCCGTTCGGATCACTACATCTGTATTTTTGAGGTAAAGACCCAGTAGTACATTCCTGGGCCATAGGATAGCTCTATTTTCAACATTTTGAGGAAACTCCATACTGTTTTCCAGAGTGCCTATACCAGCTTACATTCTCACCAAGAGTGTAGGAGGTTTCCCCCTTCTCTGCATCCTCACCAACATCTGTCACTTCCTGACTTGTTAATTTTAGCCATTCTGACTGGTGCGGGGTGGTATCTCATGTGGTTTTGATTTGTATTTCCCTGATGCCAAGTGATGTTGAACACTTTTTAATGTGTCTGTTGGCCATTCAGATGTCTTCTTTGGAGAAATGTCTGTTCAAGTCTTCTTCCCATTTCTTGATTGGATTATTTGTTCTTTGGGTGTTCAGTTTGAGAAGTTCTTATAGATTTCGGATACTAGCCCTTTATCTGATATGTCAACTGCAAATATCTTCTCCTATTTTGTCAGATGTGCTTTGGTTTTCTTGACTGTTTCCTCTGCTGTGCAACAGATTTTTATCTTTTTTTTAACAGATTTTTATCTTGATGAAGTCCCAATAGTTCATTTTTGTCCAGGATTCCCTTGCTTTTGGTCATGTGTCTAGGAAGAAGTTGCTGTATCTGAGATCAGAGAGGTTACTGCCTGGGGTCTCCTCAAGGATTTTGGTGGATTCTTGTCTCACATTGAGGTCTTTCATCCATTTTGAGTCTATTTTTGTGTGTGGTGTAAGGAAATTGCCCAGTTCCATTCTGCATGTGGTGTTCCAATTTTCCCAGCACCATTTTTTGGAAAGACTGTATTTTCCATTGGATATTCTTTCCTGTTTTGTTGAAGATTAGTTAACCATAGAATTGAGGGCTCATTTCTGTGCTCTTTTTTCTGTTCCATTGATTTATGTGTCTGTTTCTGTGTCAGTACCGTACTGTCTTGATGATTACAGTTTTGTAATAGAGCTTGAAGGCCAGAATTGTGATGCCCCCAGTTTTGGTTTTCTTTTTCAACATTCTTCTGGCTATTCAAGGTCTTTTCTGGTTCTGTACAAATTTTAGGATTATTTGTTCCATTTTGTGAAAAAAAGTTGATGGGATTTTGATAGGGATTGTGTTAGATGTGTAGATTGCTCTACGTAGCATAGGCATTTTAACAATATTTGTTCTTCTAATCCATTTTTCCATTTCCTTGTATCTTTCTCAATTTATTTCATGTATATTCTGTAATTTTCTGAGTACAGACTCTTTGCCTCTTTGGTTAGGTTTATTCCTGGCTATCTTATGGGTTTGGCTGTAATTATAAATGAGATTGACTTCTTAATTTCTCTATCTTCTGTCTTTTTATTGGTGTATAGAAATGCCATCTATGAAAATCGTATAGTGAGTATCATTCTCAATGTGGAAAAACTGAGAGCTTTTCCCCTAAGGGCAGGAACATGGCGTGGATGTCCAGTATCACCACTGGTAATCAACATAGTACTGGAAGTCCTAGCCTCAGTGGTCAGACAACACAAATAAATAAAAGACATCCAAATTGGCAAAGAAGTCAAACTCTTACTCTTTGCAGATGATACGATACTTCATGCAGAAAACCCAGAAGACTTCACCCCAAAACTGCTAGAACTCATATAGGAATCAGTACAGTGGCTAGATATAAAGTCAGTTCACAGAAATCATTTGCAAAGCTTACTCTTCTTTATTTCACTTTTTTCTGGTGACCTTCCCATAACTTGCCTCCCCACATCTTTCTTACTTTGTTTTAGCTGAGCATGGAATTTATGTTCAAATTTTAAGCCACCTATTTGAGTTACTCAGCTTCCCTGGGTTTCTTCCATGTGTATATAAAATTCATAGTTGACCCTTGAACGACATGAGGGTAAGGGCCATTGATCCCCCTGACACAGTAAAATATTTTAATATAAGTTTTGACTCCCCTAAAACTTAACTACTAATAGCCTACTGTTGACAAGAAGCCTTAATTTTAATATAGTCAATTCACATATATTTTTTATGTTTTATATATTATATACTGTATTTTTAATAAAGTAAACTAGAAAAAAGAAAATGTTATGAAGAAAATCATAAGGAAGAGAAAATATATTTATAGAAATATCTGTATTTATCAAAAAATATCTATATACAAGTGGACCTGTGCCATCCAAACCTGTGTTGTTCAAGGCTCAACTGTACATGTTAATAAACTTATTTGTTTTTCTTGTTAATCTTTTTTTTTTTGGCCCAGGCTGAGAAGTAGAGGGGTATGGAAAAAAATTTTTTTCCTCCCCTACACTTGCATATCATAAAGATTTTTAAAATGCACTGAAAGGGCAGCAAAATTTACTTTTCTTCCCTTCTAAATTCTTTGGCTGGTCTAATAATTAAACTGATGTGAGACAGACTAACAGGAGAAATCTAAACAAATTTTGTATGTAAGGCAACATTATAAAAACATAAGACCGGGTGCACCTATGTGGCTCACTTGGTTGGGCATTTGCTTTCAGCTCAGATAGTGGTATCTGGGTCCTGGGATCAAGCCCTGTGTCTGGCTTTCTGCTCAAAGGGGAGTCTTCTTTTCCCTCTCCCTCTGCTGCCACTCCTGCTCGTGTTCTGTCTCTCTCTCTCTCTCAAATAAATAAAATCTTTTTTTTTAAAGATTTTATTTATTTGACAGAGAGAAACACAGCCAGAGAGGGAACACAATCAGGGGGAGTGAGAGAGAGAGAGAGAAGCAGGCCTCCCGCCAAGGAGGGAGCCCGATGTGGGACTCGATCCCGGGTCTCCGGGATCATGACCTGAACCGAAGGCAGTCGCTTAACCAACTGAGCCACCCAGGAGCCCTCAAATAATAGAATCTTTTTTTTTATCGTTACTTAAATTTTTTATCCAGTGTTCCAAGATTCATTCCCCATTCCCTACACCCAGTGCTCCATGCTTTAGGTGTCCCCAGTACCCACCACCAGGCTCTCCCATCCCTCCACTCCCCTCCCTCCAAGTCCCTCAGTTTGTTTCTGTGTCCAAAGTCTCTGTTGTTTCATTTCCCTCCCTGGATTGCCCTACTTCCCATTTACTTTCCTTCTCCCACTGTCCTCCAGGTTACCCCTCATGCACAGCAAGTAAGTGAAACCATGTGATACTTGACTTTCTCTTCTTGGCTTATTTCACTCAGCATAATCTCTTCCAGTCCAGTCCATGTTGCTACAAAAGTTGGATATTCATCCTTTCTGATGGAGGCATAGTATTCCATTGTATATATGTA